>PVJO010001307.1:0-178523 GCA_004026905.1 Hystrix cristata
AAAAGAATGACCATATTGATAGTTGGCCTAGATATGGATGAACTGGAAATCTCGTACACTGATGGGAACATAAATTATTCCAATCATTTCAGAAAACTGTTGGCAGTACGTGACCTGGCCCTTCCACCCCGATGTATTTAGCAATGTAAATAAAACCATATGTCCACATAAAACCACATGCACAAATGTTCACAGCAGTTTTATTTGTAATAGCCTAAAACTGGGAGAAAAATGTCCATTTGATAGATAAGTGGATAAACAGTGGTAGTTCAAACTACGGGGTACTAGCAGCAGAAAAGGAAGGAACGGGCTACTTAGGAGATGATACAAAATGAACAAATTAAAATACTTATGCAGAATAAGATCGTACCTACTACATAATTCTATTTACATAATATTTTATACAATCAATGTTAATCCATAATGACACAAACAGGATCTCTGACTAGAGTCTGGTGAAGGGACAGAAGAGAAGCTGGAAAGTACAAGGAGCACACAGGGGATCAGGGAAGCTTCCGGGGTGACACGTCTGCTCCGCATCTGGAATGTGGTGATTGCACATACACGCTGCTAGTAAGTAGACAGCTTTACAACACGGATACATTCTGAGTAGTGTATTTTAGAAGACTGTATCATTATGTGAACATCACAGATTGTATGCACCAAAATAAGACGGCAATCATATGCCTGGGTAATAAAACATCATAGAAATCCCATTGTACAAAACATTCTTATGTGGCACGTAACTGTACATATCTGTGTGTGAAACTTTTGAAATTATACCTTTTATATATATATATATATATATAATACCTACAACATAAAATATATTAATAAAGGATAAAATAGATTTGAAAGAAAAGACTTTCCAATAAATAGGGAATCGACTCATTAAAAATTAAGGAGTCGATTCCCTGAGTACATAACAATTCTGGAAGTTTACTCATTTGTTGAGAGTTTCAAACACATGAGGCAAAGACTCATAGAACTGTAAGTATAAAAAGGAAAGTCTGAAATTATGGTCAAAAAACTTCAACCGTATTCTCAAAAATGTATATAAGAAATGAAAAATCAGAAAGGCTACAGAAAAAAGTCAAAGAATTGTAGTACTAGCTGTTAAGCTTAATGCATACAGGTGATATACCCACTTTGATTACAACACAGCAAGACTGACTTCTCCCTTCAGAAACTAGAACTGGAATTCCCCAAATTTAGGGAATCTGAGAAACAGTGACTGTTGCACTCATTCGCAGTGTACGCGCCGTCAGTCGGACCTTGTGCAGACCATTTTATTGGCTCTCCAGCCATTACATTACCTGAAACAAGGATTAGCATGACAAAAATATGATACAAAAGAATTAAGGGCATCCACTGAAATGAAAATGCATTATTACTTAATAAAACTCCGTGTCAATAACCTTTCAGGAACCAGGATCTTGCATTAACCATGAAAACAAGAATTAGAGTACAAGAGCAGCTTGGTGAGCTTTCTTAAGAGCAAGTGTAGGGCAATAAAATGGCAACTTGGGGGGAAAAAAGCATAATAAAGGTGTTTTCAATTTTTAGTACATTTTGCTCTAGAGTCAGGAAGCCTACACCTAAATGTTTTTGATGGTGAAAATAAGCAGGACAGACAGAGGATGAATTTAAGACTGTAAGTGTATATGACAAAGATTAATCGGCACATTATTTGAAGTTGAGGATCACAAGTTTAAGAAACTAACTTTAATTTTTTTTTTTTTATTTTTTTACCAAGAACATGTAGAGCAGGGATACAACTCATTTGCCAGCTCATCTCTAGAACAACCCAGACACCTCTGCCTAATGGGTAGAGTCGGCTGGATAATTGGAAATAAAACTGACACACGATTTAAGTTTATTTCATGTAAGAAAGGTGCTGACATCTGAAGCCTCCTCCCCGCTTAGATTTTCTCCCACAAATCTGTCTTCTAGCTGCTCCTAAAATGAGAGGGGTGTGAAAGACACTCTTGTTAACATTGCCCCTCCCCAGAGAACCATCAGAACAGCAGGGGAAGGAGAAGAAAGAAGACATCCAGAGAAATAGATTCGTCCAAGTAGACATAGGCACTTTCCACCAGAGAGGAAAAACATTTAAACCCGAGGCTATGAGGAGAACAATTCCTGGAAACTGATGTCAAAGTTCTATGGAAGATGATGTAGAAGTTCATTTTGAGTTTAGAGGTTAGTCATGTGTACATCAAAACCCAGAGCTTCTGTGTATTTTACCATCAGAAAGTGATGCCTAGCCACCATTTTTATTCATAAAGGCTTAAAATGCATACAAGTTCATAACAATTTCCTCAGGAAATCCTACCCAATATCCTCAAATTCTATAGTACAACCAAGAAGATATATCAGTTCACACTGGAAAATAAGAGGAGAAATTCTTCCCATGTCCTATTTAGGGGTGTTTTCAAAGGCCAAAATATTTAACCAGCTTGGTTGGCAGACATTTATTGGGCATCTACTTTCTTCCAGACTGCTTGCTAGAATCTATGAGGTATTTACAACCAAAGTAGACGATTGTTATTGGCTCCCAGCCTCAGTGGGCCAACAGTGTGATATAGATTCTAAAACTGTGAGACTGCACCAACAGAAAGCTAACATTCGTAATTAATTATAGAGTGATAGGAATAATAGCTGTCATTTCCTGGGCACATACTTTGGGCCAGAAACTGCTCTAACACTTTATATTAAGTCATCTAATCCTCACAGCAACTTTAACTCCTTTTACTGGTGTATGTTAGCAAGGTATAATATTGAGGTTCATTTGGGGGACTTGGTATGTGCATATATCATATCTTGACATGTACAAGAGTGTTTCCTTCTTATTTATTACCATCTCACCATCTCCTTTATTTTACTCATTTATTTAGTTGTATTGTAAGCTTGTAATAGGAGAGAAACCAAATGATATTTAACTTTCTGTGTTTGACTTACATCATTTAGCACTATGGTCTCAAGCTCTATCTATTTTCTTGTAAATGACATGGCTTCACTCCTTCTTAGGGTTGAATAATACTGTTACGTCTATGTGATGGTTGATTGATTGTGTCAACTTGTAAGAGAAGTTTAACTAAATTGGTTTAGCAATTCTACACCCCAGGGTGTAAAAGATCCACCCTAGGGCGGCCCCTTTGCGAGATGGTATAAAGGGGAAATGAAGAGGGATCTAGGCCGGCCAGTTTCTTTGGATCAGTTTCGCTTCCCTTGGAGGAGCTCCAGAACTCCAGACCTTCACCTGGATACTTCGGACCTCTAGACCTTCGACTGAACCCTTCAGACCTTCGACTGGACCCTTCCGACCTTCACCTGGATCCTTCAGGCCTCCAGGCCTTCGCCTGGATCCTTCGAACCCCCAGACCTTTGGCTGGGCTCTCCGGATCTCCAGCTTGCAGACGGACCCTCTGCACGCTTCCACACCTGACTTGTAAAAAGCCTGAGGAAGCCAAATTGTAAGCTCTCAAATATTCATATATCTACCATTGTATCTTTTTCTCTAGAGAATACTGACTAGTACAGTCTATATACCATGTTTTCTTCACTCAATATTCTGTTGATTGTCATCTAGGTTCTTAGCTATTGTGAATTGTGCTACTACAAACAGGCGCAGGCACATATAACTATACCACAATGTCTTTAATGTTTTAAAATGTCCATATTGTCATAGCAATTTTTAAAGGAGGTTATCATGGTCAGTCTCACCTTACAGATGAGGAAACTGGGCACAGGGCCACCATGTAACTTGCCCAAAAGCAACAGAATAATCAGAAACCATGCAGCTATTATCAAAGCCCTAGCACCTGGTCCACGTCCACTCAGCTCTGCCCAGAGGGAGGATGCTGTGTCCTCAGATCACAAGGACTAGTGAGAGACAGGCTGAGAGTCACTGGCAGGAAAGAGGAGAGTGATTGACCTGGAGGGTCTGGGAAAAAAGTGTGATACAGAATGTTTAATCTGAAGATGGTGAAAATGTCATCTTCAGACACTTTGGGGGCTGTCATGAAAAGAGAGAGTAGAGTTACTCAATGTCGCTTCAGAAGACAGAATTAGGACAAAGATGGAGAATGACATCAAGATTGAACATAAATAAGAACAGTGATTGCTCTTTGGTTACTGCTTATATTCCAGGTGCCTAGAACAGAGTCAGTCACACAGCGGGTGGTAGCAAATAAGGAAAAATAAGGACGGAAAAATTTCCATTGCTCTTTGTGGTCCGGTGTGACAAATAGCCGACTCTCCCACAAAGCAATGAGTTCCCTGGCCCTGAAAGCAGTCAAGAAGAGATCAGAGAGAAAATTGCTATCTTGCAGGCTCTAATTTCAGACTTGTTTTCAAAAAAAAAATCATTTACTCAAAGATGCAAAACAAATAACACAAGCAAAAAGCATCCTTTTTTCAAAAAGTAGAAGTCCATTACCATGGGAAGTATTTAGAACACTTCACTCCCTACTTATCCCCACTATGCACATAGAAATATACACACACACTTAGACATGTGCCAGTGCCTATGTGCACGTGCACATGTGCACTCACACACTCACAAACACACACACACACACACACATACACACACACGTGTATGCATCTTCTGTGCCTCTGCCCTCCCTAGAGGCTGGGCCATGTGTAGTTAGTAGGCAAGGCAGAGTGAATCAGAGAAGCTGGGAGGGAGAAAAGCAAACTTATTTCTTATCAAGCTGTTCACAGAAAACAGACAGACCTTGCTTATTAGAGCAAAAGTTTAAAAATATGGAAATCTGTAGCAGTTGAAAGTTTGAGAATGTTTTGATACCTCTGAAAGCAAACTGTGAGATGTAGAGCAGTAGACAAGCCAGGCTGACATCGAAGGGAATGAGAGCTACTCAAATTTGGGAAAAAATTTGCATTCGATTATGTATTCAATTTTCAGGGGGGTTTTTTTTGTATCTCATTTTTTATGTATTTCAAATTTTTCCTTCAAGTCTATTTGCATAGTCACAGTGTGTTAATCTAGCTGTTTGGACATATTTTCAGGGTGCAGAGTGAGAAAGGGGAAGGGAAGTGGGGAGCAGGTTAGGAAGCAGCCTCCTCGGACTTTTCACAGCTCTTCCATTGGACACCGGAGTCCTGTGCCAGAAATTTTTTTGTTCATATTGAACTTACGATTCATAGCTTTGGCAGCAGATCCATACTTTTTTTTATTTTTATGAAGAGTAAAAACTTCTGGGAAAGGCAGTCCTCAGACAGCACATTCTGACCCAGGTAGATACTTCACTTTGAATCATTAGGGAAATTTATACTTTTACATCAATCCTTTGTGCTCCATTCTGTGCATTCGAAAAGTGCATTTGATTATGTTTCCAAATCCAAAATTCTGAGCTTTTTCTGTAGAAAATGCTAATACTTGTATATATGTATGCATATAGACAAATATATGTGTGAAAGATAATTTTCATGCTTTAGCGTTGGAAGAGTTTTTAAAATTCTATGACTTTGATGATTTAAGATGATTTCTGCTGTTATTTCCACAGGAGATTAATTTAAGTAATTTTTAAATCAAGTTTAGTCTGTTGCTTAATGATGGAAGCACAGGCAACAAGATCATTAAACGAAAACAACAAAACCTTAACGCCCTGTCAGCATTTCTCTGAGCTGTGCCAATTGAGTTAAACAAATTAGCATTCCCTGATCAACTCAAAGGCGGAGAACTTTAAAAGACCACTTCTTTGCAATGTCACTTTCTTTCTTTAAAATAAAAGCAGACGATTTATTTGATGGTGGAGAAAAAGGGGGAAGAGAGAGAGATGATAGATAGCTACTCTGGACGAGTAGGGAGCATTCCAAAGTGAAATACTCTCCAGATTACTTTCTGAAGGATGGTAGCGCTTTTTAAAGAGATGTGTTTCCACTTACTTATGGATAACAATGTGCTAGCCTCACAGGGAGGCTGCAGTGAGTGGCCACTGAAGTCAGATGTTGAATTCCCAACTCTCCGGAACTTCACAAGGTGAGATCCTACTTGAGGAGAGGATCTTATTCTTTAAAGAGGTCCATTGGATGGTCCTAATCCAACATGACCGATGTTCTTATATGAAGGGGCGATCAGGACACAGATGATCACAGAGGAGGAGTGAAGACACAGGGAGAAGAGATTCATTTACAAACCCTGGAGAGAGGCCCCAGGAGAAACCAACCCTCCGGACACACTGACCTTGGACCTCCAGCTGCCAGCACTTCCAAAAAGTACATTTCTGATGGTTCGTCAGATAAAAGAAAGAAAGGGGGCAAAGCTGTGCACTTGTTTGACCTCAGAACATTCAGTGCACATTCTTTCCGTCTGTAGCCTGGCCTGTACAATACAGGAAGAAAACTAGATCCCGGAACATATGTAATTTTCCTACTCTTGCTCATTTAATGACAGGTGCAGCTGATTCCAAATTCTGCAGTTTGAGCTCTGGGGATACCTCTGTACTGCTTTGCTACACATATAACTTTTTATTATGCATGACTTTACTCAAAATACCTCTGACGACTCTTCACCTGTCCAAAGATGGCCCTGAATGAAACCTAGTTTCACTATCCCGTTTACCAAACTCTCAGCCTCCCTGTCAGGAAACAGTCCACCTTGAGTATTTTAACAAACCATTTTTATTAAGTTCTAAAATTCAAGAATGTGGGCTGGGGATTTAGCTCAGTGGTTAAAGTGCTTGCCTTGCAAGCACAAGGACCTGAGTTCGATCTCCAGCACCAAAAAGAAAAAAAAAAAAAATTCAAGAATGTAAAGCATACACAGCAAAAGCAAAAAACAAAATGAAAGACGCAGCTCTACTCGAGTGAAAGATGCTACAGTTTAGTTCAGATATCAGTCTGGACTTATGCCCGGGCCCGAACACAGGGTGGCACATGTTGTGTGCAGGCGTCAACACTGTCCTCAGAGGTCTGGAGCATTCTCGTAGGAGGCCTGTGTGTCCCAACGATGCACATCTGGGGATAACCAATAAGCCCCATTTGTGGAGAACATCCCCAGAGGAAACACTGTGGTTGTGGGATGGCCGATGGTCACTGCTGAGGGCTCTAGCTAGATGTTCATACGTGCCAGGGAGAACCACACCACACGTGCCTGCCGCTCATCTGAGCTCCCCCATGAAAACAAAGATGTGTTCAGAGGTCATTTTGGAAAGGCAGAACTTGAAATAAAATTGGAGCTGAGAGAAAACTTTCAAATCTCAGAGAGGGCAGCATAAAAATAGGTCACAATGATACAGGTTGTGACAACGCTGTACTTCCACGCAGCCTTGGAGTTGGAACAAAAGATTTCCCAGTCCAAGGACAGAATTCACACTTCTGTTCACTCAGGAATGCAGACAGCTCCACCAGGACCCTCTAGTGAGGGCTGCGTTGGTGACGGGTGACACACTCGGCCAAGTCTAGGCCCAGAGGAGCACGGGCTTCTCCCAGTCCTCTGCTCAAGGGCCGTAGGACTGCCCGTCGGAGAGGGACGGGCCTTGGGGTGAGGACAAAAAAGAATTTCAAGTAGGGCTAAAATGGGTGCAGTTGAGTGAGGTGGGTAAAAGGCCTGTTTATTAGAAGCCTGTTTTCTCATCCCTAAGAAGACAAGAGAAGCATGTCTAAAATCAAGGGAGAGCGGCTAAACCAAGGCAGGGACGCTGAATGAGATCAGGCACACACAGTTTGCAAAGGTCCTATTACAATGGCTGAAGCACGGAAGCAGCCTATATGTCTACCGACTGACACGTGGGTAAAGAAAAAGCGATGTTTACACACAACGGAGGACCACTCAGCCATGAAGAAGGATACATTTGAGTCAGTTGTACAAAAATTGATGAGTCTTGAGACCATAACACTAAGTAAAATAAATCAGAGGTGGAAGGTTAAATATCATGCCCTTTCTCTAATATGAGAGATCCAAAACATAAATAGTTTAAAGAGCAAAATAAAAGAGATGGTAGGAAACAGGAAGGTAGACTCTGTGGAGATGAAAAGGGAATCTAGGAAAGGAGGAAAAGGGGAAGGAACACAGCAGTAAAAATGATCAAGATGTAGCAGGCATTGGCACCGACTCTCTAAAAAAAATGTGATAATTACATATCACAAACATCTAATGATTTTTAAAGTAATATTAAATAGTGAAGGAAAAAAATAACTGTATCTGAAAAGCAGAGGCTAAGTAGCTGAGGTTAACTTTTCCTCTTCTTTTGCCATTTATTTTCATTGTTCCTTTTACAGGAATTTCAATTGGAATTCTTAATTTCCAAAGCTTTTGTGAAACTGGCAACAATACAATGAGGTGGGGCTTCTGTGTGGGGAGACCGGAGACCCTCTGAGCTGTGGCTTGGAGCCCCATCCAGTGACCACATTCCAGACACCTGGACACTCACATAGCACTCAGCTGTCCTCTTCCGAACTGAGTGGAAAGAGCCCTGATTCCAATTCTCCCTCTACAGAGGAGGCCCCTACCCCCTCAGTGTTCAGATGGGAGCATCCTTCCAAAAAGCACCATCAGGCCTAGAAATCACAGTAAAATGTGTTCTCTCCACTTCTGACATGGTGCTCCCTATAGACCTACACAAAAGAGTCACTATGACCATAACGGCCACAGCAATAACAAGAATCGTCATTTAGACATCACTAGCTGTGTGCCAAGCACCTACTAAGAATATTATAAACATTGCTTGACACTCCCTTTTGAAAACCATGCACATCATTTATTACTTCTCCAATTTTACTTACTGAAATACACATACATACAGATATAGACATAGATAGAGGTATCGATATATATACTTAACCCGGTGAAGAATTCGACAATGTCCACACAGTTTACTTGTAAATCTAGGCTTTGATCTCTATTTTCAAAGCTGCTGTATACAGCAGTAAAAATTCAGAAAATTTTATTTTCTCCTACCAGTCACAGAAAGTCTCCTACTACATGAATCGGATGAGAAACGTCAGCAGCAGGGGAAGAAGATGAGGTGTGGCTGCTTGCCCCTGAGTGCAGAGTGAGGACAGGTGTGCTGGGGCAGGGGCTTGCGATGGAGATGAAGGAGGCAGCTCTCAGTTACCTGACTGAAAATACTTGGCAAGAAGGTGAAGAGTCATGAATTAAGATACCTAGAGTTGGAGTAGCAAGGAAAAGAAAATAAGAAGGAATGGACAATGCAGTGAAAAGATGCAAAAGACACCCCTTCTCTTTTTCACATTTTTAAAAAGTTTAAAACTATGTCCTTTATGGAAATCTCTTAATTTGGCCCTGAAGAAAAAGCACCATGTATTATATAAAGTCCGTTGATGCAAAGATTTCTATGCAAGCTTTCTTTGTAACATTCTTTGGAATGTGTTTTAGAAATAAAGGAAAATGGTATTTAGCCTAATTGTTTACCATTTAGCCGAATATATTATTTGGGCATCAGAAAGACCCAGTAAAACCTAATTAAGATCAAGACATTCCTAAGTGATAATAGTCTCAACCACAGAGAGGAAATTCCTGTGCTTTACAATTACATGGGCTGTTGGACATGTGAAGTGAGAGGGATTAGACTTGGCTGACTCATCAATATGCCCCCCAAAACCCCAGCCCCAGTGCTCACTAGCTTAAGGGAAAATGAGTTTGCAGAGAGCAAAGAGGTAGTTCGTCCCCAAATCCATCCTGAAATCTGCAGTAACAAAACCTAACATTTGGCAGTGCGCCGGGCTCCCCACAGCAGGGTGGAAAAAATACTGGGGTTGAGTCACTTGTTAGCTGGATGGTTTGAGGTAAGTCACAGTTTCATGGAATCCTCTGTAAAGTGGACATAAAAATACTCACCAACAAACATCAGGAGATGCTATCTATATAAATCTCATACATGATTTTCAAGGAGTGAGGCACATAATTAAGGAATAAAGCTGAAAAAGCAAGGGAAGTGTCCAAATCGTGGGAAGTCTTGTTCATTCTAGTAAGTGTGAGAGTCTCTGTGTCCTGAGCATATGGCAGGTCAATGAATTCCAGCAGGCTACTGCCAGTATCTCATGTAGATGCTTAGAGTGGTGGACTGGTAGGTGTGGTGCTTGCCCTTGAGGCACACTGTGATCATGCTGCAGCCCACAGAGAGGATGTAGAAATGCTAGAATGGATTCATTCATAGGCTTGCTCCCTGCATTGGCTCCTGCTGTGTACAGCCAGCCTCCACATCTTCAAACAGCTGTTTCCAGCCATCATCTCTCTGTGTTACCTCCACCAGCAGGGTTCTCCTGCCCCTGGCACCTTATGCCGACTGTGCTGTGGCGCTGACGGTGTTGTGCCGTGGTGCCTACTTCACGAAGTTGTCTTGCTCGGGGCAGAATAGCAGTTCCCGGCGTCCTCACTCCTCGTGGCGAGGAGTACGCCCATTCCACAGTCCACCTTTGCGTTCAGGACTGAGGTCAGGATCTCGGCTCGTGCGGCTGTCCCGGTAGGTGAGCGGCTCCAGGGCAATCACCGGCTCATTGAGAGTGAGAGTGAAAGGGAGACTGATGGCCCCAAAGATGTGATGTTGCTAGCTGAACAAGGAGGCAGGTGACGTGTGCCAAAGAATGCAGACGTGTCCAGAAGATGAGAAGGCAACGAGGGGGGCCGTGCACCAGGGCTTCCGGAAAGACACAGCCCTGCTGACACCTGGGTCCTGGCGCGGTAAGGGCCAGGCAACATTCTAAACATAGAACTATAAGACAATAAGTTGGGTTGTTTGAAGCTACTAAAGACAAAAAAGCCCCTTCTGTGTTAAAAAGAGGCGGGGGGATGAGGGGAAATTCTACTTAATTAACAATGCTGTCAGTAATTACAATGTCACATGTAGAACTAGCCATCCTCGGTTTGGCATTTTTCAGTGCAATTTGCATTTACGTCACTGACAAATTAGAGTAGAAATGAAAAAAAAAATCAATTCTACCCCAACCTAAAACAACAAAGTAAAATAGACTAGAAACCCCCCTGCTGAGGCCACATAAAATATACTATTTTGTCCAAAATGGAGATTTGTTTCACACCATTAAAGCTGGGTCTCAAAATAAATTATTTCCTTGATATATCTTTGATAATCTGACTTTTGGGACTCAGTTAATAGTAATATTTATCTCCAGCTTTCTTTAAATCTGGGTTTAAGTGAACTTTCTTTTGTCATAATTTTTATGTGATTATACGGGTCAGCGATCTTACACACTATTAATTTCCTAATAATTGCTTGAGAAGGCTCTTTTCACATTTTACCAAGTATACTGACAAATTTTTAAGGAGACCTTTGGGTTTTCAACATTTTTTAAGTCTGGTCATTTAATTTCCTCTCAAATACCACGAATCCTTCACAAATACAAAGAGAATTGATTCTCGTATCTAATTGCAAAAGGTGAAGCCCTTTGTGAATTGCTTCTCCATTCCCCCCTTATTTCCTACCTTGCCCATTTATTCAAAGTTGATTTTACACAGTATAAATGCCTTGTTCTTACCCCGGATAGAACATGTTTTCTCCTGTTAAGCAAAGAATCTTCCAAAATGGAAATTCTTTTAAAGCTAGATTAAAAATAATAACTCTCGTGAACAGTTTTCTGAGATGTACGCAGAACTTCCCAGGAGAGGCCATTCCAGCCTGTGAAAGTATCCAGACGGGATGTGTGTTTCAGAGCTAGCTTTCTGCACTTTGTGTTACAAAGCAGGAAAGGGATGTCTTTTGATACTCAAAAGATTAGAAAGGGAAGGGCTAAATCTGGGAGGATCACATGGTGTCTGGACATGTTCTACAATGCAAACCCTCTGGTGACATATAAACTTTTTTTTATTTTCAATGGCGGAGGAAAGAAAACGATCATGTTCACTGGTGAGTCTGGGGGATGGATGTAGCCTCAAACAGCATCTGATAAGCGGGAATTTCTTTGGATCTTGTATTCTACTCAATAATGTCAATCTTTGTATTCTACTGAGCATTCTGTTCTTGACTGACATAAAACATTTTAAATATTTACCACAAATAATACCGACACTGCACACAGATATACCCCATTTTCTGCTCTATTCCCCAAGGTATCCAGACGCACTTGCGAACTGCACCAGCCTTCTTATTTCCCCAAATCAATCTTTCCTGCACTCTTGAGTACAAAGGCTAAGACGCTGACCCCCACACACTCACACATCTGCCTGCATCCCAGCCCCCCTGCTTATCTCACCGCATTCACCTAGTGTCCCTCCCTGGCCATTGCAGTGCTTCTCAACAATACTGATCATATTCACAGACGGGGGGGGGGTAGGGGGTCTCAGATCCAGCACTCACTGTGTGACTCCACAGTGGAGAAAAAATAGGATACTGAGAGGGCAACGAATATACCCCAAAGAAGAGATTTACATCTCAACAGAAGTATCTGAGTGGCAAGGAAATCCATTCTTCCCCATCACTTTGGCATGGGGAAGTTGATGAGGAATGCGTTCAGATCCTCTTTCTGAGCCTGAGAGAGCTATTTTTCCTGTGTGCACAGATGTATGTGTGCACAGGGGAAGACGTACCTGCATATATGTGTGTGCTTGACCCGGAATGACTTGGTGTTTCCTCTCAGTAAATGAATTAGGAAATTCTTTCTTATGTGTTCTATGAATGACTAACTGTGAGATCATAATAGGGGAGCTGACATTTTGGGGGCTTATCTACAGTTTTTGGTCATCTTATCTATAAAATAAGGTAGGTTAACTGATGATTTTTTTAATTCCATCTAGGTAAGACATAGGAAAATATACTGGCCAAAGTTCAAATGCAACTAAAAAATGTGAAAGTAAGTATCCAATGAACTTTATCTTTTCATCCCAGCTCAGATTTCTAAACTAATTCATATTAATATTTTAAGGAATGAAATTAGAAGCATGATGTGCAAGGGGAGATGTTGAAATGTGTGTAATAGAGAAGGGCATCGATCCAAGGATGTGCTGGAGGGTGAGCCCAGATCTTGGGTTTGCCCCTCTTGTGACATGTGCCTAGAATCGGACAATTTACCAAACACTCTCCTGTGCTTGAGCCCATTGAAATCCTACTTATAAGATAAACAGAGTTACATAAAATTACTTGAAAAATAAAGATATTGAGGATCAGAGTAACTGAGTCAATTGTTCAAAACCACACAGCCCTAATCAGAAAGAGCTCTGCAAGATGCAAGTAATCCGAGGTGGGGCCTAAACGAACACCAGCATCAATTTGTATCCTGGAATTCAAGGCAGAATGCTGGGATTTCTCATCCAGACTACTCCAGGCTCTCATGGCTTTGGAGGTAAACAAACCTGCAGCCCAGTGTTACAGCAATTTGGAGCAAAGATCTGTCGCTTCCTCTTTCTGTAAACTTTTAGAGTTAAGCCAAGAATAGACCACACAAATCTTTATATTGCATTTCACAGGTAACCCCACAAGTTTTTAAAATTCTGGAAAGGTTTGGTCGTCTACAAATTTATTCCTATTAGCAACTGCCTGGAGATGAACTTGAAGTGTGAAATAATAACACAGTTTTTACAACAGAACACAAAAGGCTTAAAATAATCTCAGCTGGCAGTATTACCAGCATAATGGCATGAAACACACAATACACAAAATATATATCTCCAGAAACAATTATTGACAAAAATATCCATCTTTGCCCCAGATTTTGTGAGAAATCAGAATTAAGTATGGATTTAGTCAGTAGGTGATATTTCAAAAAATCAAATCAAATCAAAAGCTGGCAGAGATCTTTCTTCCTAACACTCAAAATGATTTGAGTGAAAATTTGGAGCTGAACACTTGGTTATGACCTCTACATCACAAAAACTCTCTCAATTCCTGTCATGATATTGTCATTCTGTATCCAAGAAATAGGGACAAAAAAGAAGCTACTTCTTGATAGCAGTTTTCTGGGAATTATGATTTCTAGTTCGCAAAGTAATTTCACTGCTAGTTATAATCAAGTAATTACTGTAAGATCAACTGTCCCACCAAACATGAAAGATAGACAATTAAAAAAAAGAGAAGGGAGAAGAAAGGAAAGGAAAGGAATTATGTTGGAGGTTGGAGAGTTCCCAAGACAGACTTGAAGGGCCAATATCTCAAGGACAAAGAAAAGCCAGAAAGATGAGGACCATGTTCTACATCAACAAATTTGCTGTTTCAAAAGTGTAGGAAGGCAAAAGGTTAAAAATTAAGGTTAAAACTTAGAACAAAGCTACTTGCGAGTCACAATGCTAAGGAAACAAAAATTAGAATTTAAATTAGCCTTGGTAATGCCCAAGATTTTTGTTGAACCTTCATAAAACTACATGCTGGCCAAAGTACAAACTAGAAGCAGATAAGTTAATACACACACACACACACACACACACACACACACACACACCCCTAAAAACCAACTTCAGATCTATTTTATTCTAGAATAAATTGTGGATGTATGTCATTACTCTACTTGCCTGCTAAGAAAAGAAATATATACCATATCCAAGGAAGATAAAAGCATGGCAAACTTTGCTTTCCTATGTAATATGTTGAGTACTTAATAAAAATTGCTAAAATTACCAAAAAAAATAGTAAATAACCAAGAGGAAAACAGAAAATAAAAACAGAGCCATGGATGACCCAGACATTAGATAGCAGATAGAAACACTAAAATAACTGAATACCTTTTAAAAAAAATCAAAGAAATGTTAGAGAACAAACCAGAGAACTGAATTAATCAGAAAGGAGTTCTAAATTTGAAAAAAAATACTGGAAAGAAAAGTTTAATTGATGAATTCAACAACACAGGAAGAGAAAATTAAGTAACTGGCAAACAATTCGATTGAGAATAACCAGACAAAAGCACAGACAGAGAATGAGTGTGTAAAATCCAAAGAAGGCAGTAGAACACATGGGATGTAATGAGGTGGACACCAGACATATGACTAAAGTCTAGAAGACGGAAGTGAGAAAACCAGAAATCATCATCTCCGATGCTTCCATAACATCTTACAACCAGAATTAGAAAGAGCTGCAAACTTCACACAAGATGAACTTCCGTGAAACCACAACTACTCACGCCATGATAAAATTAATGAAACAAAAGAGAAAAGGAACCTTAAAGATGGGCAGAGGATAACATCACATATTGGCTTCACGAGAGCAACATTACGATTACAGAAGAATTTACAAAACAAAATACTGGAAGCCAGAAAACAGTGGAATGACGTCTTTAATGCGATAGAAGAAAGCAACTTCCAATCTGGAATTCTAAAAAGAAAGGCAAAATGAAGACATTTTCATGCAAAAAATTCTGAAAGTATTCATAACAAGTAGGCTGTACTAAAATATAATTATACTAAAATGATGTTTAGGCAGAAGGGAAAAAATCCCAAATGGAAGCATAAACATTCAGGAAGACCAAAGAGCCATGCATAGGGCAAATATTCTAATGAATGAGTGCATTAAGCAATAAAAATTATTTCCGATGCTTGTAAGTATAAATAAAAATCAATAATAAACAAATGAAGAGAAATTAAGTGACAAAGTATACTAAGGTCTTCATATTGTCCTAAAAGGTGTGAAATATTTAAATTTATATTAGGGCCTAGTAAATAAGCATTAAATATGGTAATATCCAGGATAATGGCTAAAATATTTTCTAATGAGTTTATAAACTACAAACTAGTAGTAGTACAAAAATGGAATAACAAAAAGCATTCTTGATTTTTATATAAAAGAGTAGAAGAAAGCAAAGAAGAAGAAAGGGACATAGAAGAGGTCTAATGAAATGAACATTAAGATATTAAGAAGTTAGAATTAAACCCCAGTACATTAGTAATTTAATTAAATGTACATAAACTGACTAGTTTAATTAAAAGACAAAGATTTTCACAGTGGATTTAAAACAAAAACTAAACTCCTCCAAATATAAACACATTCTTAAAGAGGCTACCTTAAATATATGGAAAGAGAAAGGTTAAGGTTATGAAAAACGATTATATGCAAACTCAAATTATAGAAATCTGGTATTGCTATGCTAATTGCCAAGTAAACATTTAAATGAAAAGCAAGATAGTGTTATAAAAAGGCATGTTTAGTAATAATACCGTAATTTTATATCAATCTCTAAAAATGAAAGAAAAAATTGGCAGATCTAAAAAAGACAGAGAAAAATCTACAGTCCAAAGAGAGATTTTTAATACAGCTCTCTTAGAACTGAAAAATCAGAGACAAAAAAATAAAATTTTTTAAAATAGGAAAATTTGAACCACATAATGTACAAACTTGATATAGCTGACACTGATATAATTGACAAAGTTGGGATAATTGACAATGTTGTGTTGTATGTGGTGGCTGAAACAAACATTTTGCTTTAAATCTGCAAATTTCATGTGTTCTCTGATTTAGTGATTTATTGTTATAAAAAGATAACTAGACAATCCACAAATACATTTAAATTTAAAAAGGACTTCTAAATAATCAGGAGTAAAAAAAGAAATAATAATGGGACTTGGAAGATATTTTAGTAAATTATAATTAAAATATAATATAGCTCTGTTTGTCTAGTGGAGGTAAAACCATAATCACAGACAGGAAGTCTGTAACTTTTTTGGCAGTACTGGGGATTGAATCTAAGACCCCTTAAATGAGCTATGTCACCAGCACTTTTTCGACATTTATTTCGAGATAAGTTCTTCCTAAATTGCTAAACTGTCCAGGCTGGGCTTAAATTTGCAATCCTCCTGCCTCAGCCTCCAAGAATGCTGGGATTACTGGCATGGGCCACAAAATTCAGCAGATAAATTTATAGTTTTAGATACATGCTTAAATTCCTCAACAGCTTAAAATCAACAAGTTTACAATTTATACTCTCAAGAAGTTGAAAATTAGTGAATTTCATCTAAAGATAATAGAAACAATAATACAGAAATGTATACAGTGTATACACACACACACACGTACACACGCACACACACACACACAAAACTCAACTATGCCAAACGTGACTTCTTTGGAAAAAAAGACCAATAAAATGTAATATATTCTGACAAAACAGGACAAGAGAGAAAGGAAAAATACAAGTATCAGTATCAAGAAAAAGAGGTATCAGGCTAGATCTTATGAGATAGAACTAGAAATACACAAATGAATCCCCAAATATAATACTAAGTAAAAGAAGTTAGACACAAAGAATACATAGTGTATTACACAATTTCAATAAGGTTTTCAAAGAGGCAAAACTACTGTTAGAAGTATTAGAAGTCAGGAGAATGTTGGCTTCAGGGTTTATTGGCTCCAGCACCTCGCGAGTGGGTTAGGGGCTTGGTGGTATTCTCTCTGTCTGGGTGGTTCTTACACAAGTGTATTTACTCATTTTGTGAAAATTCATTAAATCGTATATGATTTCTGCACTTTAAATGTACACATTATATTTTGATTATATTTATTTTTAAACTAAAACCAAATTTTGAATGCAAAAACTGCTGTAAAACTTAAGAAAAAACTTAATAGAATTAGATGACATTCACATCACATATAGACTCTTTAATAAAACTTCCAAAGCACACCACATGTTCAACTGTAGTTTTGTAAGAGAAATACTGAAATTGCTAATCAAAAGAAATAAATGTCTTTTTTTTTTAAGAAAGAAAGCCACAGATGAACAAAAAGAGGAATCATTGACATTCTCCAAATTTTGGGAAAGAACAGTTATTAGGCTGTCTGTCTCCTGGGTTTTATGGTCTTGCAAATTCTAGGAGGCGAGACAATATAGAAAATCATTCTTCAAGAAATGGAGTGAAATTGCCCACTATTAAATTAAAGAGCAAAATTAAAGAGAGATAATAGGAAATAGGGGAGGCAGATCTTTTGCAAAAGGGAAAGGGACCCAGAGATGGAGGGAGACAGGCAGGGTGGGGAAGGGGAAGTAAAAAGAATTAAGATGTATTATGCACACACACCAACTCTTCTTGATGAATGAAATCATTATATACTGTAAATATATACTAATAAAATAAAAAAATAGAAATCTGTAGGAGAAAGGGGATGGAAGAAGAGGAACTGAAGACATAATTCTTAGTATTTCCTCCCACTTCTCAAGTGGTAACTTACAGCTCTGACATTGTTCTTAGTATTTCTTCCCACTTCTCAAGTGGTAACTTCCAACTCTGATTGGAAAGAATGTTTTGTAACTTGCCTTCTGCCCATTGTATAATTTGTTATCACAAAGATGGTAGGCAGCAGAGAGTCTAATCATAATGGGGTTCTCTTGCACTTGAAATAAAAAAACTATGGGGTTTTAACCGTACTACTAATATAGTGCAGACTGTATGACCCAAGAAAACCTACTTAACAGACATAAGTTTCTACTCTTTCACTTGAAAAATAGGGACAAAAGTGTCTACTTCCAAGGTTTTTTTGGAGGAGAATGGTACTGGGATTGAATATATGGCCCTTACACTGATCTACATCCCAGTCTTTAAAAAAGTTTTTTGAGACAGGGTCTTCCTAAGTTGCTAAGTCACCCAGATTGTACTCTTCCTGCCTCACTTTAAAAGAGATAGTATTCAAAAGAGAGGAGAACTAGATAGGAAAAAGGGGGATAAAGAAGAAGGTTAAAAGAAAAGTAAGATGAAAGAGAAAAAAATGGAAAGGTGTAAATAAACTTGTTACAAATAGAGAGTGGTGGGTGAATGGAAGGGCAGGGAGGGGAAGAGGGGGGAAAGCCAAGATACATCATGTATAGGTACAAAATAACCATGTTGATTATGATCATTATGTATATAATATACCAATACATGTTCTTGGTAAAAATAAAAAAAAATAAAAGTTGTTTGTAAAGTATTATTGAGATAAAATTGATACACAAAAACCACGCCTATTTAATGTGTACATTGTGAGGAGGTTGGGCATAGGCACTCAGCATGACACCATCGCTACAGCGGAGAATTCTGGGAGATTCAGTGCAGATAATTGCAGAGTTTTGTGAGTTAAAAATCTCAGTTGCCCTGTTTTTACTCTGAATAGCAAAAGTATATTGGCTTTATCAGCTTAACAACAACTTAGATGATTCAAAGAAAAAAAAAGAAATCTAAAGAGAACCGTTCACAGCCACTCTGCCAGGGGGAGTACAGTGTGCATGACTACATCAGGGTCTGAACCTCAAGCATTCTGGCTGATGGCTGTATTTTCTATATTTTAGAGGTTTGTCTCTTCCTCTTTATTTTCTCTCCTTTTGTTCTGTCATTTTTTTTCAGCTTCTGGATGTCTTTGTATAAAAAAGTCCCTGCCAATGTGTCAGTTTAAGGCTCCTTTATGGTGGTCAGAGATATACGAATGAAGAGGGCTCCTATATTATTTAGGAATAATTCCAACATCGAGTATCAAAAATCTCTTTTAGTGTTATATGTGTTTCTTAACTGCAACCTTAAACAGCATATTAAGAAATGCCGTGTATGGTCCCTATCCATATATTTTCTCATGAGACAAGACACTGGCAGCCAGTACTGATACAGCCACTATTAAACCATCATGTTTACCAAACACCCGTGTGTAGTGCACAACACACAGAATCACCTTGGGTGCACATGTTAATTACCACAGAATAACTCCCTGAAGCCTTATAAGAATCCACTTGAGTTATAATGATTTCCTTCACTAGGAAAAGTACCATTTATTAAGACTTTTACCAAGGGATGTTTTTCCAAATCCTGCCACAGTTTTGGGAATCTGAAGTTTTGCTGGTTGATTGCTAATTAGAAGCACATTAATCTGGCCTTCTTTCAAAGGCGGCACTTTTAATACAAATCCAATAGCTTTAGTCCTGTGTTTGACTAATTCGACTTGTTAAAACCCACAGCCTCACATACTTAATCTTCTCCCTCTCTGCCAAAGAAAGCTTCTGGCTGCTGTCAGTTTGAGTTGGTTAATATCCAATAGCCTCATTTTTTCCAGTCCATCCAGTGTTGCCATCTAGATTACCCTTTGCCAATTTTCTATTTCATGTTTAATCAGTGCCTTTAAATGCATTTTAGTGTCAATTTAGGAATTTGGTATGCTGTTCTTTAGGAATATGTTCAGCATCACTTAACAGGACCCCACATTGATGATCTGAAATTTCCATCAATCACCTTGACAATCATGTAAGTTGCAGACCATGCTTGTGGGGACTGTGTGTGTGTGTGTGTGTGTGTGTGTGTGTGTACATGTGCTTTGTGTCAGGCTTGTCATCTTTTCTATATTGAAGTTGTATTTCTTTTGCACGACTTTCACCTCGGTTGCTAATGTGAGTCTATGCATCAATGTGTAATTTTTTTCGAAAACCTGTACAGCTTTCAACCCCAGAAGAATATAATGAGGCTTGGGAAGGCAAAACAAGTAAAGTTGTCTGGAACAATCAAGTTCTACAAATATTGGGAGGCATTCCCTTGAATCTTTGTAGAGACTAGGTTTCTTTATTTTTTCTATCTCAATATTCACATATTTGAATAAATGAGAATCATAGCTTCCTTTTTTATTAGTATATGTTTGTGACAAATAATAATCATATTCATTTTGGGGAATTCAGATAGATAAGTAGATAGGGAGAATTTTGACCATTTTGATCCCTCTTCCCTCCTCCTTATCCTCTCTCCCTTCCCCACATCCATCCCTGATCTCCGAAATGTAGTTCCCCATTCCTATAAACTCTCCTCTGTTTTGTTCTTTATATTATTTAGCACCAGCTGACTAACCTGAGAGAAGGTACATCTTGGTACAGCTGATTCGAATTTATAAGTCTGCAGTTAAACATACTTAATCCTTAATTTTGTTTTAAGCCTCATGTCTTATTGGATCCCACAAGCACAAGCTTCACAAATCTTTTATTTACATCTATACAACATATACAACACACACACACACTGTTAAACAATTAATTGCACTGTCTCAAATTGAGCAATAGATGAGATTGTAATTGTTGGGCTTATAAACTCTAGAAGCTAGGATACATATAGAGCCAACTATTTTTCAGGATGTATTTAGCAGTCAACAGAATAGCAAATGGAGGAATAGCAAATCCCAGAGCATTTGGAGGTGGGGGCTGGGGAGGGAGAATTGTCATCAGGAGGACAATTCTACCCCGTAGATGGCCTTTTAAGGTAACCCGTGATTGTTATGGCAAAGAAATATAGCTCTGTCTCATTTTTCTAAGACCTAGCTCATGTGAGTAAACAAGTACACAAGAGAAGCATTTAAAGTCAGACGGCATCATTGAAATCATTTTGTCCCACCAGCTCATTGCATAGAAATCTCTGCATATTATCAAGTTCCCACCCAGTTCCTGCCAGTGTGAGGCCCAGAGTTTCAGGTGTCTGAGTCTAGATCTCCTTAAACGACCCTGCACAGGGAGGGCGGGTGGTTGTAGGTGGAGCATCAGGATATCCTAAGGATACTGGGAAGTACTAGCTGGGGAAGACTGAGGGAGAAGGGCAGCACAGTTAAAATTTGGGTGTTTGCTTAAACTTGATTTTTAAGAAAAACATCAATAAGCCCGCATCAGGAGATAACAATGGGAATTCTGTAGAATTTTCTTCAAACCAAGATGAATATATTTATCATGTATCACAGACAAATGTTAATAAAAAAGAAATTTAAGAAATGATGCTTGTGTTATTTTGCTAGTCTTTCATAAAGTAGTACAATTTATGAAAAAAAGAAAATTTTACAAAAGCAGTAAACAGTGTGAGACCAGCCAACTATGACACTTCAGCTAGTATTTAAAAGCTGTGATGTTATGAAATGCTCTGTTTGTTTTTTAAGTTAAAGAAGCCATTGTTTACGTTGTAAACTAAGGTAGCTAAGGAGATGTGCTGAAACATTCCTTAGTAACTACTGTGATGGGGCAAAAGAAAAGCCCCACCAATAGAAAAATTTTACCTGCAGGTGAATTTGTTAGTGTAGAAGTCAGAAAAAGTACTTACTATTGTATCATGGGTATCATTTTTACTTGGCTACACAACAATAAACCATCCAGAAAGTAAAACTTACAACATTTATGTGAATGCTTGGACCCCAGGGGCATTTATAATGATAACAATTCATCAGCTTTGCAGCAGTAATATGGGCACAGGAAAACTTTGCTTGTTGGTGCCTGTATTATGAAACTTTAGCAACTTTTATAACCTTAAAAATCTTATAAAATGCAAAGGCCTTAAGAGGAAGATAGCTTTAAAACTGGATGGGCATGAAGTACTCTACACTTTATAGGAGAATTCCAACATTACCACTTGCTCTCTGCGGCTTATTCCCCAAGGGAGGTCTGAGACGATGGAAAGGGTGGGTCTGGCTGTGCCTTTCTGCACAGCTTGTCAATCTGGAGGCCTAAGCATGGGAAAGCCACAGAAAAGTGGACGCAGAGTGAAGCATAGCACTTGTCTACAAGATGTGTATCATGTGTGCCACATCGCTGCTCACAGCAACTACCACAGTAACCTGTAGGGATGGACAGAGGAAACTGCAGTTGACGGTCTAGCCCATCCCAGAGCTGAATCTCAAAAGACACTGGGACGTGATGCTGCCCACTCTCATGATGTAGGATCCATTGAGTTCATTCAAAAACTCTGCACCCTGCACCAGTGAAATCTGAATTCCCATACTACCTCTGACAAGTATGAGTCCCTAGAAAAAATACCACACTTCCCCTCTCCACGAAAATAACACCACCTACTTCCTGTGGTTGGAAAAGTACGAGTTGTGGTACACAGCATCTCCAATCCTGGCAAATGCAGTGCAGATATTTCGTTACTTTCTCTACATTTCCCTTAAATTTTCCAGGCCTAAAACATCTACTTCTGCCTCACATAGATCTGTCCACTTTCTTCATCCCTTCGTTTAAATAGGACCTCACCCCAGAGAGAAGGGAGACAGCAGACGCATTCGGTACCCCATGCACCGACTTAGGCCTCAGCATGAAGTTCTGTTCATGAAAAGTGCAGACATCTCATTTTCTGGAATCAAGATGAGGTAATTACTGAACAATCTAAGCCACAGAAATTATTAAGATGCTGGTGGCATTTACTTATGCAGAAAGATAAATAGACTTAAACTGTAGTAAGTTGGCCAAATGGTAAGAAGGATGAAAAAGCCATGAACAAATATTTAAAGGGCATGACGCATCTAAGGATAGTCAGGAATTATTTACAGAAATTTAGAGGGATGAGATGAAGCATGCAGTGGAATAAAAAGACATTAATCGATGAGATTATATTTTAAAGTCTATTTCAAAAAGGAGGGAATTGTCCGATTTTGCAGAAAGCAAACCAATATCAAGCACTCGAGAAGTTCTCTGCAAAAAGATGCTGTATTCGGGTAGGAGCTACTAAGCCTGGTGGTTAGAGATTAGTCATGTAGGAGCTAACAAGACAACAGAACTCAGTCTGTGAATTTATTACTATATTGCAATTGCCAGCTCCTTGCTATCTCTCATACCTCAGGAGACTTTTATCATTGTGGCAGGAAATAAATTTCAAAAACACAAATACAAAATGTTACCTTAGTGTTGTCAACAGAGCTCATGATTATGTACAGGCATATAATATATGGGCAAAGAAAAGAACATAGTAGTAACATCCCTTGAAATCCTTAGTCACAAAAACAGCAAATATATCCAAAAACATCCCAGATACAGGAAATAAACTGTATTAGATGATCCTTCCTGACTTTATTATTTCCATCTATGTAATGCCTGAATTTAAGTGATGTTTGTCATTAAGCAAATTAACCAATATTTTACTGTGCCAGATACTAATTGCTATGATGGTAAACACGAAAATAAGGGTTTTGAAATAGTTATTGCCAAGGAACAACCTTCTATATTTGAATATAAAGATAAAAAATTAAGACTAACTTAGAAAAATCATTCAGATTTTCATGGAGAAAAGTCAACCCACATAGAAACAGATATGTTGAAAAGAAACTTCTCCCCACATAAGGAAACACCAATCATTGCCTTCTTACGGTTCTTGAATACCAACCAAATATTGTCAGTATTTGGCAGAATATCTTGTCCCATCGTGGCGATAATTGGATCCATTACCAAACTGAACTGGAAATCCAGCCATAACTGTGCAAAATGACCGCACCAGCGGTTTTTCTGAGGTAAACGATAGTGAAAAGCAAATTGATGATGCTAATTTTACCTACATTGTAGTAAAAAGTATAAATGTATTGCAAAAATTTGAACACCAAATGCTGTATAATAGGACAGAGACTGAGAATAAATCTTTGGGTTCGAGCACCTGAAGTTCATCGGTAGCCTTGACAGGAGCAGTTCATTGGTGGGGGAAGAAATGATAACTAAAAAGTGTGCAAAAGAGAGTGAGAACATGAGGAGGGCATCTGTAGATTTCACATTCATGCCCTTGAATCAAAAAGGACATGAGATTCGATGGGAAAAGAGGAGCACAGGAGCGGGGAGGCTCTTTCCACGATGGCTGCATCACCACATATTCACATGTGGGTGGGAATAAGATGTGAAGACGTTACTGTGCAGAAGAAAAAGAAACATGATTGCTTGGTGACCCTGAGTAGGAGGGAGGCTGTGCCACTCCGTCTAAGGAGGTCTGCACCTTCCACTGGGGCACTAACGGTTCTTGCCTGCCGTCAGCAGGAGGAAGCGGAGGGATTGGACAGCAATGCAGCAGGGCTTCAGAGGCAGCTGTGGAGTATGTGAAGATTTACTTCTCTTTTTTTCTTTTTTCAGGGAAACAGAAATGACAAATTTGAGAGTGGGAATAGGGAGGAGTCATAAGAGATTTGAAGAGAGAGAAGTAAGAAATATTACTTAGTTGAGTGGAAATAGATTTTGAAAAAATATACTAAGGGCTCACTTGAGATTTTTTACTGAATTTGAAGTAGGACTGATTTTGTATGTTTTTCTTTCTTGTTCATGGTACTAGGGATTGAACCAGGGCCTCGCCAATGGGCTACATCACAGTCTTTTAAAAAGAGGTGGTTTTTTGGTTTTTGTTTTGTTTTGTTTTTTAAAAATAGGGTATTATAAATTACCACATTTCGTAGTCTGGGCTCGAACTAGGGATCTCCTGTCTCCGCCTCTCAGGCACTGGGATTAGAGGCATGGACCTCTGTTCCTGGGGTATGTCTAATCTGTTTCTCTTCAGCCAAAATCAAATGTGTAGATGCAGGCACAGAAAAAGTGATGGGCAGCTGGATTAACCAGTTGATTTTACTGTGTATGTAAGGTAACCAGAAAGGAAGAACAAATAAAAGAAACCAATAAAATAACTCCAAATAGCATACAGTAAAGGAATAAGGCAATTCCAGAGTCAAAGTACAATTACAAATACGCTAAGCTTGACAATGAACTAATGTGTTAATTAAAACTCAGCAAAACAATAAATGCAGTATCTAGATTTCTAATGCTGTCCAAGTCTTGTGATTAATCGTGACATTATAACCTTGGTGACTTGTTTCATGTTATAATGTACAACATGGCCAAAAAAGAATGTAATCTAAAGGTATTTTGCTAGAAATGTGAGAAAGAGCTAAAATACTTAATAAGGAGAACAAATGAAAAAGAAATGAAATATTTAGTGTAAAATTCATTACATAATAATGAAAACATTTCAGTTAGTCCTTTTCAGATGATATTATAATATTAAGGATTTAATACTGTTATGGGTCACATCCAGAAACCCTGAAAATTGAAGTTAAATTCCCAGGTCAAAAAAAAAATGGCTTGGTAAAAGCCAGTATTTTATTTTGACTTTTTATTTTGACTTTTTTTTGCCAAAACTCACAAACCAACCTCTAATTCTGGGTGAACTTTTTCGGATCCTTGATTTTAAATTAAAGATACACTATCACAACAACAGTAACTGGATTACTCTTATAATGACAACAGTGATCAAATTACTGCTAATCTAATCAACAAATATATACATTGAGCATTTCCCTTTACTTCTTGAACTACTATGACTTCCATTAATGAAGAGTTTACAATGTCATGACAAAATAAAAGACTGTAAAGCAATGGGGAAACTACAGAATTTAAGGGAAGATAGACTTGTTTAAATATTGCCTGTGTCACTTGCTAGGCATTCAACTTTTGGCAAACTCACACTCTGAGCCCCAGGTTCCTAGTCTGCGCACTGGTGTTAAATCCCGTCTACTGCATACGATATAATGACAGAACATAACAGCAACTGAGAATCAGTACTGGTTACCAGCACTGACTCTGGAGTCAGCCTGGCAACCTGGCTTTTAATCCCAGCTCCATTCTTTAAAGACGTGAACTTACTGAATCTTTTTTGTGTTTTGTTTTTAAAATGAATGGATGGTTAATATGAGTGTTTTGTCCATTAAAAGATAAATTAGTGTATGAAAGGATGCATAATGCATCTCTTAAGAATCTATTAAGAATAATAGGTTCAGACAAAGTTTCATGATGGTAGGTGACACACACATTAATAAATATTCCATCTATGCCTACATGTGAGGTAATCTCAGCTGTTACTCTCACACTGCTATGCTTGTATTGAAGAATATCGAATATTTGACTCCCTGAAGGAGCACATAAGGAAGTTAGTTGCATGTCAGGCACATTTGAGGGTCTGACTCAAGTAGCCGTCCCCTATGGTCACAGAGGTCTCCATCAATTCCAGTATTAAAGAACCATAAAAGCACAGTATGAAACACACATTCTACAAGCAAATACGTCACAAAATGAAATACCCATGTAAAAAGGGTCATTTCCTTGAATGACAAAGTAGTAACTATGATAGTTTTCAAATTGTGTGTGCATTTCTACCACTCCCTACTTCTGTCTCACCCTGTGAAATAGTATGGTAACAGAGGCATGTGACTGAGTTGCTTAAAATGAACACGGAATCATTATAGATAAAATTACTAAACCGTTTACTAGTCACACCAAAACTGGGCTTGGCTTCAAATTGTATTAACCTCTCTAAAATGGACTTTTACATATTTGAGCTTATCATTATGAATTTTTATTTTCTTTTAACTTTTGAGTATCGAAATTAAAATATTTAAAATATCATATACAACTTATATGACCTAGATAACATAGTCCTTTTGGTTAAAAGGGAAGAAACTAATATAGAGTATAATTGAAAAGAAATCTAGAATTTTAAAACTAATTGGATGTAAATAAGGTTGAAAAAAATTTCTCGTTAACATTCTGCCATTTTTCTTAAATTAAGTAAATAAAATTTAGAAATTTTATTATTTTACATGGAGGAAGAGAAGGTTCCTGTTTAGTTGGAAAATAATTATTTCCAAACATTATAAGGTATTTAAGAAACATCTACACTTCCAAGTTCATTGTAGCTCTACTCAAAAAACCCAAGAAATGGAAATAACCAAGGTCTCCATCACTGGATGAATGGATTAAGGAAATGTGGTACATATACATAAAGGAATACTATTCAGCCATTTAAAGAGGGAAATCCTGTCTTTAGTGACACCATGAATAGCACTAGAGATCATTATGTTAAATGAGATAAGCCAGCCACAGGACAAGTATTGCTTAATCTTGCTCATATGGGGAAGATAAAAAGTTGACTTCTCTGGGTGTGGGGCACCTGTCTATAATCCCAGTTAAAGCAGGAGGATTACAAATTTCAGACCATCCTGGATAATTTATCAAGACCCTGTTTCAAAAAAAATTTTTTTTAAATACTGGAGAAAGAAAGAAAGAAAGAGAGAAAGAGAGAAAGAAGGAAAGAAAAGAAAGAAAAAGAAAAATTAGGAGGAAAAGAGAAAGATGGGGAAATGTTGATCAGTGGTCACTGAGGTACAATTGGGCCAGAGTAAGAAGTTCTATGTGTCATTGTACAGTAGAGTAACTACATATAACTGTAATCTAGTATACATTTCAAAAAGTTAGAAGAATTTTGAGTTGTTTTCACACTCAAATGATAGATCTTTAAGGAATTAGACATGTTTAACCTGATTTAAACATTAAACGATATACACATATATCAAAATATTGCATGGTACTTCATTAATATGTACCATTTTAAAGTTATGTATCAGTTATAAAAACAAATTTAATTTAAAAGTTGAAAAAAATTATTAAAAGTAATTGGATCATAAATAGTAAAAGAGAACATTGGGGCTAACTGTAGAACTATCTTAAAAATTCCATTAATCTGAAATATAAAATGAAATATAATGGATTATAGTAATCTCAGGGGGTGGGGAACAGGTAAGGGGGCTACTACCTGGAAATTTATATTAAAAAATTGACCAAGGAATTCTTCAGGAGAGTTGGCCATGAAGTATTAACTATTTTTTTTTTTTTTTTTTTTTGGTGCTGGGAATCGAACTCGGGGCATTGTGTTTTAACCACTGAGCTAAATCCCCAGCTTAACTATTTTCTATTAACTATATAAACTCAACTCAGTCTATGAGTATAACTCAACCTGAAACAAACCATGCTATTTAATTTACATCTAACCTAACCTACTAAGTTACTTCACATTTTATTTATTGTGCCACTTTTAAACTGACTGCACTACTGAGATATTGGTCATTTTTAAAAATTATAGCAGATGTGTAATGTTGAAAGTAAAAGATAAGGCACAGGGAAAGAAACACTTAAGTAAGTGATGTATATTTTTGCTGGTAACATTGTTTTATTTACAAATACACTTATATTCCAGTAAGATCTCTAACCCAAAGACTGGATTGCAAAATATCCTTTGTTTAAAAAAGACTACAGACATTTTCATTTAGAAAGAGTATAATTTCATCTAACCCAACAAATGAAAAATAAAACACTACCCAAAAGTTAGCAACAGGTGTCATCAAAAGATTGTAGGAAGACACCTGTAGTCTAAGAAACCAAAAACAAACAAAACATTATTTAAAAAACAAAAACAAAAACAAAACAACAACAACAACAAAAAACCACTTCCAAAAGAAAAGAGATACGCTTTGGGAGGGTTCCTTGTTTTACGTGACCTAAACAGCTAAAAACCATGTGATCTTTGATTTACGAGCACATGGTTCTGAAATAGTAACACCAAAAATTGATGGACTCTAGATTACTATTTGCTGTTCATTATTTTCTGAGAGTAGATATTTGCTTACATAGGACCTTGTAAGAAGAAAACCTACTCTCATTTCTTGGGAAATGATGGGTTTCACTATCAAACTGGAGCAAAGGAGTTTTGTTTATATACTGTAGTTGTGCATATATTTCTGCTTTTTTTTATATTACAGATTAGCTCGAAAGCATATTTTAAGTAGCTAATCTTTCATTCCTATTTTTCCTGACATCCTGTAATTTATTTTAAGCAAGATGTGTTACTAAGAAACCCACGCAACTACTGATTAAACATACATGACACATTATACCATGCCTGCTGTGGTTGCAGCCAAAAATGAAAAAAAAAAGTATGTTGCAAGAAAAAGTTGCATTAGTCACACCAAAGATTTTGAAAAGTTATTATCCTCTAAAAAAATCAAGGTTTTTATTTAGTTTAAAATTCATAATAAAAATGTAACATTTCTAGGATAAAATGTTCATTATACACCATTGTATTTATTTTGTTTTATTTTTTCATTTTTTTGTTAAGATTTCAAATAAAAATACTATTTGCAAACTGTTAATTTCCTGTGTATTACTCTTTCTGTAGCTAAAGTAAAATGTATTCTAAATGCATATTTTCATATAATACATAATCCTTTAAAAGAGGCTGCTTATATTCTTGCTTGATTTTGAATAATTCACAAATATATGCTTACTCTTCAATTCCTTTAAAAAGGGGTAAGTTACATGCATTTATTGGAGAAAGTAAAACAATACTCATATTTGAGAAGTATATTTATTTCCAAGATGATCTCATTAGAGCACCGTGGTTCAAGCACAGGTTTTTTGAGCTTTGCACCTGTTGACCTGCCTTATATCCCTGCAATTTAAAGGTAAAAGTGAGCACTTAAAACCTGGCCAATCAAGATTTGAGAGCCTGTGAAAGTCCAGAAACCAGAGCCTGTGCTTCTGAAATACACTCGAGTGAGAATATATGCTGAATACTTATGATGCGTAAACAACAACAGTACACTCTAAAATGCCACCGGAAGATTAATTTTAATTCCTTGCAATGAAGGAAGCCTTCTCAGAAATGGAGATAATTTCAACCAGTGACTAGAGGAGCGGAGAGATGATTCAAAATACACACACACACACACACACACACACACACACACACTGTGCAGGGACTTGGAACTACATGGCTATTTTGTGGGATTCTTAATGGTATTTGGAGTCTATGGAGGTAGAACAAGGGCAGAGGGAGACAATTTTAATGGTGGGATAGAGTTGTAGCACCCATCGCCATGACTAATAGCCAACCTACAAATTGTTACAAATTTTTACAAATAGCAACCTACAAAGGAGCAAGTCAAGTGGTACAAAAATAACTCTTTAGGGGAATAAGGGTTTGGGGGTGGGACTAGGGGATAGCACTGCACCTCAATAGTCCGCAAAACATAAGTTACTACTTAATGAAGTATTAAAATGAAAAAGAAATCCCTAAATTTAAGAAGGGTTTATTATCCCCCAGCACAAAATGGTCTTTGTTCTGTTTATAAACATGGCAACGTGTGTTCTCCTTGACAGTGTACTTCAAATTTCTATATCTTCCTTGCTCTTCTCAATGGGCTAAGATTTTTTCCCACCACCAGGTCTTCACACACACATTGTTCTTTGCATGCTTCCTATACGTCAGTCTCTTACCTGTGTTCTGTGTGGGCCCCTGACTATCTTATCTAATTAGACCCTCTCGTCACTGCCCTCATCCCACAGTTCTGTACCCTCCAGTTCTCTACCTTTACAAGTGCAGAGAACTTTCTGTTTGCCAGTTTCTTATTAAATTGGTCCTTTCCCTATGCAGAGACTTTCTGCCCTGGATTTTGAGCTCCAGCTGGGAGAAACTCCTTCTGCTGTATTGACCAGTCTACACATAATCCCTGCAGCAGGGCCTAACATGTTGCAAAGTTGCAATAATTACTTTTTGAATCAATGATCTTTAAGTATAAAGATACATAAAACTGTCTCACTGATAAATTATATCTTTAAATTAGAAAACCAGATTTTAAAAGTTTTCTGGAGAAAATTCCTATGCAAAGAGTATGTTAAAAATAGTAAATATGCTTAATATATTTCTCAAAATAATACTGAAGGAATCAAATAATGATATATTATGTAGAATAATATATTATATTACATATTATATATCAGTATACAATTTACATAGTACAAAGTTTTGATACTTGTGTTGCTTAAAACTCATAATACTCATAAACCAACTCCTTTCTGATACTCAACAGCTATAGTAATATTTTTTCTTCACTAAAGTAGATTCTTTGTAAGAGAAAGTATAAGAACAAAGAAAATATTCTGATGAAATTTCTAATCTATTTTCACTTCCATCCTTCCACCAAAAAAACCCGAAAGGTAGCAAAGTCACCTCAAGTTCTTTCCTTACAGACCACTGAGGCAGGCATATCATCTCAAACACATGAGCACCAAAGGAGCAATCAAGGTTGAAAACAGAGAAATTGCCTGTTAGAGAGCTCAGATATTTTCTTACACTGGGGGGAAAACAGTACACACTATCTTAAAATTCATTAAGGGCACAAGCAAATTCTCCTTCATTAACCAATAAGACAAAAGATTCATTGTCTGTGTTTATAAAATAATCACGTGGTATGAGTTTAAAATACACACAACAACTTTAAATCACTGTATTAATACAAGCCTCCTTAAAAGAGAATATGCTCATTTGCTTTATAAAGATGGCAAATTCAGAGCTCTCTGTGGTGAAAACTCGACTCCACAAAACAATCTATTTGATGAAATAAAGGGGAAAGGCGGCTTAAGTCATGATAACGTGACACTCCGCACCGACAGTGATTAGAGCGATTCACTGGTTACCCAACAGGAAGGTGTGCTGGATAAGGCTCTAGGCTGAGATGAAAAATAAACATTCATTGTTCTTCATAGCTCATACACTGATCTGAAAATATCATTGTCCTCATATTCAGCATAAAGAAGTTTCTCCTCTTACATCTATATAATCTTTTTCCCTTTAAAATGTACACTCTGACATTTCTCAAATATGTTTGCCTTTTGAGCTTGATACCAAGAGCAAGTCATCTTCAGTTTCTTACTGTAACAATGAACTAGTGTCCTTTTTAAATATTTAATGTTACTCTGTTTCATGGAAACAAGCATTCAAACTTTTGATCATAAATCTGTACACACATCCTCACAGGAACACATGCTTAGTGTTTGGAGAGAAGGCCCTTAAAATAAGCACAGCTGGGCACCGAGAATGTAATGAGCTGGGCAAACATACACTCCCATTAACGTAAATATATTCTTCTGTTTCCTGCCAAGCCCACTTGGTTATGAAAATCAGGCAATCCCCTTTTCTCTCCGTGAACATCCCACATGCTCCTAAACCCACCAGCCTTCGCAGCTGGGCGGAGGGCAGCAGGGCCGGCTCCGTCTCCTGAGCACGCTGCCTTCCTTCTGGACCCAGACATTGTCAAAGGAGCAAAAGGAGGCCACGCTGAGCCCAGCTTGTTTCTCGGAATAATATTAGCTGTAGTAAGACAACTGTTCAGTCGCTGTTTGATTTGCTTCCTGCAATTCTCTAGGTTTTCAACTAAAATGGACATATTAGGGACGGAGCCTCGCGCAACACTCCTCGCCCATTCAGATTCATTCTTTGGGGACTCCTGCGCCCCTCTTCCACCCCAGATGTGGCTCAGTGGCTTGTGAGCGCTCAGGGCCGCCTGCCAGCCAGCTTTGGGGCGCATCTCTCCTAAGTTAGGGAACTAACTAGTCCTTAGCTCACACACCCCCCTCTCCTCACTTCCCTCACACCAACCCCTGCTGAGGTCACCAAGGGGACCAGGACACCTCCCAAGGTCTGTGGACCGAGGGGTTCGGGAGACCCGGAGGCACATAAATCCCTGACGTCTCCAGTGGGACTAGGAGCAGCCAGCGCGCCCCGCGGCGTGGCGGGAAGGAGACCCTCCCGCGGGGCTCCCCGGTGGGACCGGGTGCTCGGGGAAGCCACCGCTCCCCAGCGCAGAAACAGATTTCTAGAGCCCGGCTCGCCAGGGCAGAGCTAGAGCCGCCCGCCGGCGCTGCCAACTTGCCCGCTCCTGGCGGGGCTGACTCCGGGCGGCTACAGGTTGCCCGCTCCCCGCGGAAGGCGCCGGGGCGCTCGGAGCCAGCTGCGGGCTGGGAGGGGCGGCCGGGGCGGCGAAGGAGGCCGGCGGAGAGGAGCCGGGCAGGCTCGGCCCGGCGGGGCCCGCAGCGGCCGGAGCGCACCTCCCGACAGTGACCCCCACAGACCTTGGCGCCGCAACCTGCGCTTCTTGAGGCCGAAGATGCGCACTTTGGAGAAGATGTCCACCAGGTTGCCGTTGCACAGCCCGCGGTTCTTGCTCGGGCTGCTCCGCCTCCTGCTGGCAGACGGCCGGTCCCAGTGCTGCTCCCGCGCCTGCCGCTTCTGGCGGATCAAGCCGCTGGCGATGGCCGCTGCCATGACGGCCCCGGGAAGGGGTCCGGGGCGCCGGGGCCGGGCGGGAAGAGCCGGGGCGCGCGGGCGCGGGGCGGCGCGGAGCGGGGGGCGGCCGGCGGGCGCTCAGCGCCGGCTCGGACCCATCGCCCGGTCCGCGGGGGCCGCAGGTCCTGGCCGGCGCCGCCCGGCTGCGTCCGAGTCCGGGCGGGACGGTCCCCGCGCGTCGTCCGCCCTCTCGGGGTCGCCGCGGGCGGGAGGTCGAGCCGGCCGCGTCCCTCCCGGGCGCCGGCCGAGGGCAGGTCCCGTCCCGCGGTGTCCCGGCGCGTCCGCCGGTCGGGGCGCGCTGGGCGGGTCTCAGCGCCGCTCTCCCGCTGCCCCCGGGCAGGTGCCGCCGCCGGCTCTGGGCGGCTGCCGGTGATTGTCGAGTGCTTCGGAAATCAGCATCTGGAGACGGCAATCTTCCCCCCTGAGATCGCTAATCAAAGCGCCCCGCTCCCACCCGGCGACGCCCCCACCGCCTCGGTGGTCTCCTCCTCGGTACCTCTTCCGAAAGGAGAAAAATAAACTAAAATGGAGTGTAGGGGTTGGGGCGCTAAGAGGCTGAGCCAAAGCAGGTGGGATTGAGGGAAGATCCCTGCGCTTTTTCTTAGATGAAACGCGCCAGTTTCCGAGGTCGCCACGGCTCAGCTGGGGCTTCCTGGTCTAACGTGCCTTCTGGTCCACAGAAACTCAGCTGCTGCTGGAGGCGAGGTGTTTCGGCTCTCCCGGATAATGCCTCTGGCTCCAGAGCCCCCCGCCCGGGAGGAGGCAGAGGAGGGAGGCCAGGCAGGAGAGAGAGTCCGGAGGAGGGAGGCGCCTCGCCGTTCTCCTTCGTTCTCCCAAACTTGCTGCTGGACTCTCCCTCCTGCCGCCAGGAAGGGTAGGTTTGTCGTTTTTAACAGGCAACATGGAGCAAAAGGCGAGAAGAGGGGGAAAGAGATTGTATGATGTGGTGCGTTAAGACCCCATTCCCAAGTGTGCTTCCCAGTATTTGGAGGGGCTAATAGCCACTCGAGAGTGATGGGCTCGCTGCCTAAGACAATACAGAAGAAGTCAGGGCAAAAATATTGGGGAAGGGGGAGATGCCACAGTAATCTAGTGACAGCAAAAAGCAGTCAGACTTGAGGACACTCCAACACGAGCCGCTGTCTTTTGGCAAGCTCTGCAAGGGAGCAAAGCCGCAGGAACTCTGTCTGCAATTCAAATCCAACAGCTGCCGCCGCCTCCCCTCGGTTTCCAGTCTGCGACCCGACCCGACAGTGTTCTGTCTCGGATAACTGAAATATGAAGGACCAAGAGAAAGGGGGGAGGGGAGGGCCCCTGAAGAGAGAACTGGGGGAGAAACACTTCACGCTTGGATGAATACGGATCCCTGGTTTCTAGGATACACCCGAGTGACAGAACCAAGGTGGCTCTTGCTGGAGGCTTCTTACGTTTTTTGTTTTTTTTTTTAATTCTCCTCTGTTTTACCCTGTTTGGCCTATCATCACAGGAAAGTAAAGAAAAAGAAATGCAAAAACTAGACTTGTCAAAATCCAGTGTGAAAACAAAGAAAGGAGACTCGTTTGATAATCGAGAGTCTTTCAAAAATCTTCTCCTGTCTGCTGTGGAGCTGGAAAGGGGAGACACACTATACAGGGAGTCCTGGGAACACTTCTGGACCAAAACACACTTTCTCTTTGTCTCAGGAATAGGCAGAAAGTACTACAAAGACTCACCACCAGGCAAGTAGGGGAAGTGCAGCGGGGGCTGATTACAGGGAGGTTGGCCACCTGCTCTGTACAGCGTCCTCACAACCTCCCCACGGATGCAGTTGCTGCTAAGCTGCATCTGTTATCTTTACTGCACACTTACTAACAAGTCCCCTTTAGGGAAGAGAATTCATCTCATGGAATTGTGAAGATTGGGGTCCTACGCAGAGAACACTGACTTTAGGATTATGTATACCATATTAACTATTAAAGGGTGTATCCCATGAGTTTATTTTCTCAATCTCGCTGTTAAATCTTACTAATACTACAGTTATTTAGAGAAATATGCCAGTTACTTTGGCAAAGACTTACAGTCCCTAGGCACCCACAGGGTAAAAATGAGAGGTGAAGTATACTAGCTGTTTTGTTCTACCTTAACCATGGCACTGCGTTTCATGTGTCTTTGTTCTTCCATTTTTGGTGAGTGTGCACTCGTGTTGTGCTGCTGTGTCACTAGTTAAAAGGGAGGGCCGTCTGCAGCAAGAGGGGCAGACCTAATAAAATGCCTATTGAAGTATATGCCTTCTTTCTAAGGCACTGTAAAAGGGCCCGCTGGACATTAACACGCATTACTCTTGGCTGCCATTACTGTAGAGAAGCCATTTGGACATTTCAGAAGTTCTGGTTTGCAATTTTTGAATGATTTCCTGATGAAAGCAAAAAGATTTATCTAAGCCTCCTTCTAACGATTTTTAAAAGAGATAAAATGTTAATAATAGTGACCTTTTCAATCTACCACAACTCAACCAACTAACCGATTTTCCTGATACTAAACATTTTTAGAACTTTTTGATATACATGCCAACTATATTAATTTGAAAAGAGTGAGATTAAGCTTCTTCTTATTATAGGCAGATCGATCCTTTTCTTTCCAGGCATTTGCTTCCGTCGCAGTCATTTCCCCAAACCTTTGGCCTGGGGCGTTAGGTAAGGCGGTAGGTTTCGCTTCTCTCCCACGCCTCCCTTCACTGCCAAGCAACCCCAGAGAAGAAGGAGGTTCAGCACCACGGACAGGGACCCGTCCCCTCCCACGCCTCCCTTCACTGCCAAGCAACCCTGGAGAAGTAGGTTCAGCACCACGGACAGGGGGGCCCGTCCGGCCGCCGCTCTCCCAGCCGAAGCCAGGGTGGCTGGCCCACTGCGAGGGTCGCTGATGCTATCCTCCCTTGAAAGCAGTTTTTCAGTTGTTTTTTTCCCCTAAAATGGGAAGGAAATTAATCCTCACAGCTTCCACTGACATTACTAACACACCTTGACGCACAAAAGCCTCTCTGCTTTTCGATAACCGAGAAATACTCTGTCTTCTTTCTTGATGCGTTCCGAACCCTGGCGCAGCGCCCGAACCAGGACTCCTGAATCTCAGGATGTCGCTTCAGACTGAATTTCACAAATCTCAAGCGGTCGTTTTTACTTTATGTGGCTTCCTGTATTGATGGAGCCTGGAGTGGGGGCAGCGTTGAGATAATCAAGGTCTTTCAGCCTAATCCCTCCCCGCGTTCTCCTCATACCTCCCCAAAACGCTATTTAGTTGTTTACAGATAGAGATAAGTGAAAGAAAATGCAAGAGAGCCATCTGCTGTCTTAAGCTGTGATAAAAAAGTGGGCAAAGCTAGGGTGCAAACCGATTCCCAGACGGTGAACACAAAGCCCAACGTTACTACAATTCAGAAAATAATTGCTCATTCATCAGAAGCTCCTCGGACTTGTTAGTTTCACCTTTGACTTTATAAAGGCAAAAGAATAAAGGAAATACTGCCCGGGGGATGTAGCTCCTCACCAAGCAGTTAGGGGCTGAGCTCTGAATTTGGAGGCTCTTAGTTTATTTCTCAGGGCTGCAACTTCCTGGCTGAATGGTCACCTTGAGGAAGTTGCTTTAATTTCCCACAGCCTCAATTCCCCATCTTTTCAATGAAGAAAACACAATCTGCTAAACCACGGTGTCTATGAAGGTCCTAGTACAGTAAGTGGCCTGTCCTAAGTGCTCAAAAACCGTAGCTCTCCTTATCATCAACCTCCAGACCACTCATTTCTATCCACCAATTCTTTTTTCATTTCCATGTTTTTCAATATCAACATATATGTATCCCCATATATATTTTCTTCCAACCTTGATGGATACATCATAACATTTCAAATCATCAGAAATAAAAGACATTATTTTAGGTTTTGGTGAAAGAAGTCCAAGTTCAAATTCTAGTCATTTTTTATTAGATGTGTGAATTTGGTCCTGTAAATTTATTTCTCCAGCCCCAAGTCCCAATAATAGAAATATTTCCTACTTCTCAGAAATTATTATAAATGTGTATGAGAAAATATTGTTAAAACTGTAAAGCATCATACAAACATGAGTTCATTGGAAGGTAATTGGTCCACTACTTTGCTATTCTTGAAGACTTCCCGAAGATGTCATGGGCCTCCTGGATCTCTGACTTTGTTTATGTTATTCCCTCTGCTGGGAAAATTTCTCCTACTACTTCCTCATACATCTCTTTTTAATATAAAGCACTAGCTAAAAAAAAAACAAAACAGGGTTGGAATAAGGAAAACAGAAGCCTATGTGTCCTTGAGCAATTAGCTTATTTTCTCTAAGCCTCTGTTTGTTCTTCTGTAAAACTGTCACCATGAAGAAGGTTATTATGAGAATTGAATGGGAGTGTGTGTGTTAAACACTTAAAGCAGTGCCTGGAACACAATGAAAATTCAATACATACTAGCTATTGGTGATCATTTAAATATTTATCACTTAGTTATTCATTTATTTGGTGATCAAGTCTTTACTGAGTGCATATATCAACAATGTCGAAGGTAAATCAAAAGACTTTCAAATTAAAAAAATAGAAATAAAAGAGTTTTGGTTCTTCATCAAGCTTCCAATTTGACTTAGATCTCAGCACAGATAACTTATGCTGAGAAAATTTCTCACTACCCACCTCACCACCATAATCTTCAATTAATGTCAAATCTACTATCCCTTCTAAGCACTTCAATAATGCTGACTTTTACACTTAATACTTGCTAATCAAAGAGTAAGTAGATTTGTATGTCTATAAACATGTACAGTTGGTTACTTCATACTTAACATGGCCAACACTGAATTCTGCATTACTACTCTTTCCTTCACTTTTTTAATTTTCTTTTGAGACAGGCTCTTGTCACACAGTCCTGACTAGCCTTGACCATGGTCCGAGCTGGCCTCAACCTCAAAATCCTCCTACCTCAAACTCCCAAGGGCTGGGATTTCGGATGTCTACCACGTGCCTGGATTTGTGTTCTTCGGTCTTGAACATGCTCTTCCTACACTTTCCCCATCTCTGGAATTGCAACTCCATTCTCTGTGATTCTCAGGCCAACGCCTTTAGCGTCACACTAATCTCACTCCTTCCTTCACACGTCGGGTATGCTGGCTCCAGCTTTTCGCTCTATTTTCAGTATATATTCAAAACGAGATCACAGTCACCATCTCTGCTGCTTCCTGCTGACTACCATCCTCGTTGTTTGGTTTAGTATTTCAGCAACCTAGTTGGTCTCTTAGCATTTGCCTCACTCCCCTTTGCACATCCTTACCCCCATAGCCAGACTGTTGAAAGCGTAAATCCGGTTATTTCACGAACTCCTCACTGAGTCCACAGTCCTCCAAGCAGCTCACAGCGCCCTACGTGATCTGTGCCTCACCTCCACCTTCGTTCGTCCCTGCACTCACTACTCACTGCTCTGAGCCCACTTGCCATGCTCCTGCGACAAAATTTGCCTGTTTTCCATCCCACCTGCCTCTCATCTCCAACTATTTGCCTAAATGTTTGCTCACAATCTGCAATAACAACCCTTAAAAACAAACAATGCCATGATTTTCTGCTTCAAGTAGTAGAGTACTCACAATCTTAAAAATTCGTATGTATTTTCTTTATTTAGTTGGCTTCTTTCATGTCTTAAAACATGAGTCTCTAAGAGATGGATTTTATATCTTGTTTGCTGGCACAAACCCTGTGGTTAAAGGGGGATGCAAAGTAGATGCTCAATAAATATTTATTTATTGAAAGATTAGATTTGGATAAATGGACAGCTAATACCAAGTAAGAGGAACAGAAAATCTCACTTAGCTCAGTCTGTCAAGGATGAATTACACCATGGCGTTTGATCTCTTTATACACCGAGACAGCTAAAATTCCATCTGGACTGTGCACAATATCAGCCCCATAAATGTGACGTACAGACAGTCCTTTTGCCTTTGCTCACTGGCTTAAATTCATCCGGACATCAGGTGTAGTTTGAGTCCTGACTGCCAACAGTCCTTTCTGAAGGGAATGAGACTGAGAACCCTTGAGACAAGAAAGGATTTTACCATCAGGCCTCAAAATTCACCCATCACACTCTCTCCACAAACACCCTGGTTTCGCTCTTAAATCCTGTTTGCCAATAACGAATTGACAATATGCAATATGTCTCTTTTCAAACGTACCACATCCAATCCATCGTAGAATATGAAACCAGATGAATGTATTTTCTTTTCTTTCTTTTTTTTTTTTTTTTTTTGGTACTGGGGATCAAACTCAGGGACTTGCACTTGCAAAGCAAGCACTCTAACCACTGAGCTAAATCTCCAGCCCATATTTTCTAGACTTATCTATAAAAGTATTTATTAAAGTTAATGGATCCTAGGGAAGGAGACTGTATAAACAAGAAAGACCCTTTTTGATGTGGATTTCATTATTAAAGGAATGTTTTCCTCTTGCTTTCTAAGGTTTTATATTCTAAGAGATATTATTGTATAGATGGCTTGACTCCCAAATGGATACAATTTTGTAAGATTTAATTTAAGAAGTATACAGTTTTTATTTTCATTTCTTCTTCAAATAAAAACTCTAAAGAACAAATTTTACATATGGATGTTTATATTGAATTGTTTCACTTGTTATTTCTCACAAATTGACACTCTGCTTGTTTTTCTTTCATTTCTACCATTGCCACAACCTCTCTTTCTAGGTTCCCAAATTCAACAAATCTAAGTAACCATCTTAAAATACACAATTATTGTATGTACTAAGAGGAAAAAAGGGAAGCATTTTCTTAAACCATGTCATCCCACAGATGATAATATGTGTACTAAGTTCAGAGTCGTTACTGCATAAACAGTATTTTCTTAGGACTAATGAAATATGGCCTAAGGCTTAGTCAAGTCTAAAAATGCCAGTCGCACCTTTGTTAATGGCATTATACTCTGTATTCTGCTTAGGTATCACACAGCTTTTCATGAAAAATGTTTTCAAAGAGCTTCAGAGCCTCTGCATGTCGAAATTTCTGTGGTTGCTATCGGTGTTGGTGTTGCTGTTGTTAATTCCTTTGTTTCCTAGTGATTCTGAATTGAGGGGAGAGAACTGGGAGGGAATAAATATTTCACAAATATTTCTGCTGATCATTTTGATAAAGTCACTCACTCACTACATTTTCTTATGTGGTTTCCTTTGCATCAGTTACTTTTGAAATTCTTGTATATGTCCTAAAGATGAAATATGAGGATCTAACATTATTTTTGTGATCAAATTATTACGAACTAATTTGGATGAGTTTAAGTAGGATTCAAAAGAGCAACTGGCATTTGTTTGCATCTACTGTTCCAGAAAAATGGGTCCTATTTGAAAATGCATGAGCTATTTCTGGAAATGTAGTTGATACTGGTGCCCCTTACAGTTTTTATTCATTTGGAAAAACATAAAAAATAATATTACCATGCACTTGGGACACATTTTCAACTACTTCATTAAAATGAAACTCCTGTCCATTCATTGCAGTCTAAGTTCAAAGTCATATTTTTATTTTTTATGTGGTAGTATTATTAACTTTTATTTTATATTCAAATGATACTTTAAAGGAATGTTAAAGTCTTGCTTTTCATAAACTAGGTAATTACATTAATACTATAAGAGCCTGTTGGTTAATTTTACTGGATGTATTTATTTCTTCAGGCAACAGATTTCCATCTATTAGAAAAGCTGGAAGGAGTTTTATTGTTGTTTCATATTTTGATTCAATAAAGAAAAAAGTGAAAACTTTTGGTGCTAAAAACTTGTGAACATTTTTCTTATAGAAGAAATACCAGATTGATACTAACAGATGGTTTCACTTTTCCAATTTAGTGTATTTTTATATCTGGCTAATAAATTGGATGAAATATTCTCAATGGTTTCCAGCTTTCTATATTAAAGTGAATTCAAAGTATGCATAGCATTCATTTCAGAGCTTTTAATATTGACTTACATTTTCTTACTCTAAATGGAAGAAAGTAAGAAATATTTCCTTACTCTCACTGGGAGAGAATAATTCCATCAATTTTAATGATATATCAATAGATTTTAAAAGAACTATTGAATATTTCAAAACAAAAACTACTCAGCTTCTAAGTACATTAGAGAAAAATGTTCATTTATAATATCAATGAATGCAAAATTTCTATTATGTGCCTACAACATAAACCTATCTATATTTAACATAAGTAATTTCTATTCAATGATTGCTAAAGTGGTCACTTCCATAGGAGTTAAGTGTTCTTGATCGACACTATTTTCTCTGCAGGTAGTACACATAGGTTAAACATATATATAAACGTGTATGTCTACATATATATGCACATACACATGCCAAAACATGCAACTAAATTTCTGACTGTCAGAGATAATTATGAAGCATTAATAATTTCCAAAGAAAAAGGATTTTCAAGCTATCATTTCAGTACTTAGAAACCTGTTTTCATTACCCACTTAAGAATGCAGACATTTTATCCCCAATACATAAAAAATTAAAAACATGCAACAGCAAAAAATAAAATAATCTGATTTTTAAAAATCAGCAAATAATGTGAACAGTCATTTCTCAAAACAAGAGAATACAAATTGCCAACAAGTGTATGAAAAGATGCTCAACATCTCTCTCATCAGAGGAATGCAAATGAAAACCACAGTGATGTATCATCTCAGCCCAGGCATTTTACCACCAAAAAAGTTTAAAAAATGACAAACTCTGACAATGATGTAGAGAAAATGAAGTTCTTAACACAGTTGGTAAGATTATAAACTTGCACAACCATTAGGAAGAACATTATAGAGGTTTCTAAAGAAAAATAAAATCCCTATAACTACCATATCACCCAGCTTTCCAACCTCTAAGTATGTACTCAAAGGTAATGAAAGCAGCACACTAGAGAGACATCTGCTCTTCCACGAGGGCACTATTCACAATAGTCAAGATACAGGTAACAGAAGTGTCCATCAACAGATGACAGGTAAAGAAAACATGGAACAGACACACAATGCAATATCAATCAGTCACTCAAAAGAACAAAACCCTGCCATTCGCTGCACAATAGCTGATGGAAGATCCAATACAGCAATTACCGAAATAGGCCAGGCACAGAAAGACCTATGTTTCATGATCTCACTCATCTGTGGAAGGCAGAAAAGTTGAAGTCAAAGAAGAGTAGAGTAGTGATTATTAGAGACTAAGAAGGGAAGTGGGGAGGCAAAAAGGAGGCGGTGAAATAACAGACAGCAAAACTTGGATAGGAGGAACAAGTAGTAGTGTTCTACTCCACATAGTATGAATACGGCTTACAACAACTGACTATGTATTTTATGAGTAACTAGAAAAAAGGATTTTAAAGACTGCAAACATAAGGAAATCATAATCACAGAAGGAGATGAAAATGCCAATTACCTTGAACTTATCATTACACATTGTGTACATATATTAAATTATCACACTATATTCTATACAAACACATGGTTTTTATGTCAATTAAATAGAAAAAAGAGAAAAATGCATTATTCTAGATAATGGTTAAGTGGAAATTATTGGCAAGTTAGAAAATATATCAGTCATAATTCTTTCACCTTTATTCTGTGATTCAGGGGCTGTTTCTTGCATCGTCCAAATTTCTTGGTTCCCTTGTCACACCTACTACTGATACTGATTCTCCTGCTCCCCTAATAAAGACTCTAGGGATTTCATTGGGCCCACACAGACAATGCTGGACAATTGTCCCATCTGAAAACTCTTAAAATAATCACATTTGCAAAGTTCTTTTTATCATACACATTAACATATTCCCAGGTTGCAGGCACACAGATGGGGGCATCTTTGAGAAGCTATTATTCAATCTACCACACCTGCCCCAATATCTAGTACACATAGCAACAGACGACTGCCAAGCACTGGCCACTCACCCACCCAACCCCACTACAATGGACAGCTCCAGAGTGTCCATTTTTAAAATCAGAGTTATGAAGTAAAGCTGACACACAAGTTCAAATGCGCCATTGTTTCTCTTATATGAAAAACTCAATATATAAATAAGTGCAAAATAAAAGACAGATAATAGGAAGAGAAGGAGAAAGACAAAGAGAGGGAGGGAGGGAGGGAGAGAGAGAGAAAGCTATTGTAATCCAGCATGATGAGCAATATATCTAAAAGTGTACCTTGATTTAGCGTAATTGTCTTATGTGTTCTCTATGTTTTTGGCCTATTAGTCTGGTTGCCAATCTGTATATATGATAATTAACTTTATAAGGACTTATAAATAAATGAATCTGATGCTGACAATGAAAAGGGGGGGGAGAGAACGGGAAAATTGACATGTGTTATGTACATGTACCATTTCCCTACAATGAATGTAATCATTATGTACCACAAGTGTGTAATAATAAAAAATAAAAATTAAAAAAATCAAAGTCCTGTTTTCTAAACACATTTTTAAAGCACCAGATGCTTCTTTGATTGAATCTCTGACTATTCCCTGTCCCTGTCTCTGCGGTGGCTTTAGTGCCTACTCAGAATGACATGTGGTCATTTGCTGGCCCTCTCTGGTACCAATTGCTCACCTGAATTTTCTGTGACTTTAATTATGGCATCTCTTAGGAAAAAAAGGTACAGCAATTCTCAGCAATTGTGGAAACAGAGCCGTTATGCTCCCCTGTGGATTGTGAAAATGCATTTTCTGAGCCCCACATAAATCCATGAAGAATTTAATTTCTTGAGTTTATAACATGGCTTTCATGAGATTTAGGGCCATAGAACCGAGCTAAATAAAACTAAAGCTAGACATGTGATGTTCTACAAAATGAGATTTGGGGCCCAAGGCTATCACCAAATGAAGAAAATCGATTCCGAAAGTCTTTTTTACCATTCCATTTTTATTTCTTCTGTAGCTATAGGGGTAATAGATAATCTCTCTTGCCTCTTAGAAATTTAGCCTAGTTCCTTAGGTAAGAATTTGATTTAACAAGCTAGTTTGACACTGACCAAAAATGAAAGATATCATTCAAATGAAATATTTTTAAAGGAACCAAGAATATTTCCCTGATTCTTATATAGTCAGGGGAGAAGAAATCTCAGAGAAAATAATCATTTCAGGGATAACACTATGGTTACTTTTTAAATAAACAAAAATTACTGGGTCCCAGGAGGAGCCCGGTTCCTTTATTTTCTCTTGCTCACTTGTGAACTTCCTTTGTCCTTTTCCTGTGTTACTCTGTCTATCTCTGTGTCCCTCTGAGTCCAGACAGACATTTGAAACTGGCTTCCAGGGACAAAAGGCCTCAGGGGTTAAAAAGAAATATTTGGCTGTGAGTTAAAAACAAGTCATTCTATTTCACAAGTTTTCATATGCACACACACATACACACACTATGAAATATGTGTATATGAAATATAAATTTATGTATCCCATATACATAATATAATTGAAAGCCCTAAGTCATGTAAGTAAGTGGATCTCTTCCAACAGACAGAGATGAACTGCCCCAACAGGGTGTTTTCCCAAGATGCCTCCCCACAGAGCCAGCTGTGGTGAGAAGATGGTTCAGCCACTCAGAGTTTGTGTTCATTTTTCCATGAAATGGGCCTAGTGATGCTCTCAAGAGATTTAGTTCTAGCAGGACAAGGCTCAGACTCTTTTATGTTAGGGATTTTTGACTACAAATAAGATACAGTAACAGAATATATTTCAACAGGACAAAGTTTAGATTTCAGCCCTTCAGTCCTGCTGTAGAGTCAGAGCAGATACCGAAATACAGGGGTCCTGATTCCCGCCTTTTTGTGGAGCTTGTTTCTCTGACTGTCTAGCGCCCCTTTCGGCTTTGCAAAGGTCTTTCGCTCTCCAGCAGCACATCCATGCCCACCAAGGACCAGCTCCTCTGCCTCTCCAGGCATTACCGTTGGCTCTCAAACTTTTCCAGCCTCCCCAGCACACTGCTCCCAACTGCAGGGCCTCCTATTCCCCAGACTGGGCACAGATGGGCACACAATGTCTGTCAAAGGGAGGAAGAGAATAAGAAAAGAAAAGCTCGGAGTACTGGACTGCAATCCCCGTGAGTCTCTACTCACTGGTGAAAAGTGCCTGCCCCGGGTCTCCTGTCTCTCTCCTCCCAGTCAACATGAGCAATCCTCAAACATTCTAAAAACTACTGCCTCTTTGAAAGAAGCTGCTGTTACTGATGAATTACAAGAAGCCTCAGACCAAGAGCTGGGTCACTGTGTGGGAGGAAGTTGAGACACCATCAATCCCTAAATTTTCCTAATATTTGAATAAAAGGGAATAACATATGCAAAAGCCAAATAAAAACAGTCACCCTAATGCTAGCTCTCTGCTTCCTTGATCATAATGAAGCTGAAAACGAAACCATATTTTGGTGCATAATTACCGGGATTTTTTTCTACTTAAATTACTAAAAACTAATCAAGTTTGCAAATTTTCATACAACTAAATAAAGCATTCTACAATTGAGTGTGTGTGTGTGCGTGTGTGTGTGTGTGCAGTTGCCACTAATCTCAATAAACAGGGAAGATGACTGTACACCAGAATCCTACCTTACTTTTAGATTTTAAGCATTTACTGTTCCAGGTAGATGTAGAAGGGGGCGGTACATTAAGATTTCAGGCAAAAAACAATGTCGAGTGAGAGAAATCCTGAGTTATGCCACAGTTTAATAAAAAGAAACTAAGTGTACAATAATAATTCATAGAGGACCATGTTTTTCCATATAGAATAGCAATAATTTCCAATTATTTACCTGGTGATTTCATGTCATTTCATTATTCTAATGCTGACCTTTCCCCATATTCTTCAATTAATAATGATGACGAAGTCACTGCAGTTAATGAGCACACAGGAGATGGGTGTCTACACAAGGATATTATATGATGTTAACTATACACATATACTTGAACACTAAAAATGAACTAAAGGGAAATAACAGTGTTTATCAGTGAGTGATAGACTATGCACACACACACGCACATGCACACACACACGCACATGCACACACACGCACACATTGCACTTTCCCCTGATTTTTCACAAGGAACATAATCATAGCAAGTTTACCTTTCTTTGAAAAAGATGTTGATTGATAAGAGGTAGGAGGGCAACACGGACGCAGAGGATAGATGAGGAGTGAGCTGTGAATATCCATTAGCTGATTAGAAAGCTTTCTTTCTCTAAATTGTATATAATCCTATTATCCTCTTAATGTAAGTGAATATTCAATTTATATGATATCAAAAGCCTTACATTTAGAATTCCTAAACATTGAAATCTTTCCCTTGGCCTTTCTGTTTTCATTTATAAACTATTACTATTCCAATAAGATGATTCTTAACAAAATCAAAAGAAAACAACAAAATAATAACCAAATGCCTCTCATCCTTGAAAAATCAAGGTTGCGATTTTTGAGATAACCTTCAAATAATAGCTTTTAAAAGATATGAGCAATGTAACTCATGGGTCGAAAGTATTTACAAGGTCTCCTGTCAAAAAGAGCAAAATTAATTTCCTGCAATAAAATACTGCTCTCTGTACAGTAATACCATGGCTCTTTGGTAAGCACACTCCAATTAACTTCTCATGTCCCCACATTTCAGTATTAATGTTTTACTGATAAACATTGAAATAAATTCTTCGCTGGGATGCTAACTTTCCATGACACTGCCCTTGTGGTTACACTATCATTAGCAATTTTCTTTTTAGTTTAGAGGGACGTCGTCACTTCCAGAATGTCCCTCGTCCACTTTCTTTAACTAGTTGGTACCAGCAGTTCAACTTCATTTCCTTCATAGAAATAAGTCATTTTATGCTGTAATGGACCTTGCACATTCAGTGCAGACTAGAACACACACACACGCACATGCACACACACAGGGTCAAACCAATATTGCTAAACTTCCAGGGGAAATAAAAATATGCTTTACGCTTCCACATAAAATTCCCAAGACTAATTTGTTAAATTCGCATTTACTCTTTTGCTCAAATTTTCAATAGGAAAGGGCCTTATAATCGTCTAGTCCTGCTTTGTCCTAACAGCCCTGTGAAAAGCTGCCTGACTTCTACTTGAACACGCCAGTGATTTAGCTAGCACCCGGCAGATTTAGCACTTCTCTTTTCAGATGGCTTGAATTTAGAATTCTCTTCCCAGAATTGAGCCCAAAGCTTGATTTTCTAAAATGTTCAGCCATCTCTCACCTTACAATGCCCCCGGGAACAAAATGCTTTTCTTTCATTCCCTCATTAAATATTTCGGTAAAAACACATCTCTTTATTTATGCCTGGCCCTGTAGTTTCAGAACATTTCAATGACATTGATCCACTCCTGAGAGTTATCGTCAAGGTCACACGAAACCTGTACGTTTTCTCTGCTAGTCTCCGGCATGCTAATGAGCTCTTTCAGTCTAGCCTTCTTTATTCTTCCATGTCCTTAACTTCTCAGGTCTTTACAGCCACCCTCAAATTGTCTCATTCCAAGTCTGCACACCTAGTTCACCTCTAGGTTGCTTCACTGGCCATGTAGTTAGTAGCTCACATTCACATTCTTCAGCACTTCAGAGTATACATTTAGATGTTCTCTTAAGTCACAAACGCGAAAACATCCAAATAAGGCTTCAGCTATGCTAATTCAAAATCCTTAAATCCCCTACAATGTTTGGAAAGCAATGGAAGGTTACATCTTTGCTGACTCGGCAGCTTTGCTTTCTTTCTGCCCATACAATATCCCTTCAGAGCCTCGCATCATGCTTGGGCAATAGGAGCAATTCACCCAATAGTTGAGGGATAATTTTGAGAGATTGGTGTCCTCTGGGTAAGTTAGACAAGATACTGATGACCATGATAAAGCTTCACATCAGAAACGCCCATCACAGTGATAAATAGAATCCGATTTCACCAGATCCGTACCTTAACTGTGCAGAGTGACTAAAGAACACTATTGAATCACCCTGCACTTCCCTGAACTTCTCAGTTTTCTCCACATCATCTCTCATTATACATTGGCTTCTTCGTTGGATCTAGCACTTCCTTAGATAGCCCAATATAGACTCACACAGGAAATATGCTAGTGGAATCTCTGGCAGGTGGGTGGGCACTAAGTGTGGGGATCTTCTCTAAGAGCTCTATAAGATCAAATTCAAATATTAAGATGTCACATAAACGATCAAACATTCCATTAAAGTTAAGAGCATATCCTTCCAGAGATTTTGTGGAAATCTATTCCTTTCATATTCTAGCCTATAACCTTGCACTGTGATTTTCCTCTTAGTAAATAGAAAGCAAAGTTCTTAAGTAGAAGACAGTCTGGTTCTTATATACAGCCCATTGGAAAATGGATGTATTGCTCTTCTATTTCCTAAAACTAAATAACAAAAACATCGGAAATAGCATCATTATAGAATTTCATGAGGTAGTGCTGGGAAAGTTGTTTTTTACCAAATGTAACCACCGGCCAAAATGAATTAGGCTATAGGCAAGATTTCTAAAAGGAAGTTGTCAGTCAATTGCCTCTATCACTTTTGCTACTGCCTCCCTTTTTAATTCTCTATAGTGAACCCAATTTTAAAAGCAAATGCAATTAGGAAGGGAAAATTCTAGTGGTAGGAAGCAGGATTAACGTTCTAGGCCAAGACTAGTTTTCTTACATTGGTGCTTAACACAAGGGACAAATTTAGAAAGAAGCGCATGCTCCAATCCAATGATTTGCTGAGGTGAGGACAGAAACTGGGGAGAAGATGTAACTAGATGACCAGATATAGTGACATCTTGAAAACTTTATTGTTCTTTAAATTCTGTTTTTTGTTTTAATTTTTTTGAAAATTATTTTAGCCATAATGTTTTAATCTGTCCACATCCATCTCTCTTTATTGGGCTTGATATGGGAATGAATGGATTATCATTAGCAATAACAAAAGTATTCTATGTAGTTATTCTGCTATTATTCTAAAACTTGCATTATTTTAATCCCTCAAAATAGGTCCAAGCAAGTACATTAAAATTAACCAAAATTATTGATGCCATTTTTCCTGACCAGTTTGTACACTTAGAGTCAGAACTCATTTTCTGCCCACTCTTACCCTGTCATTGTTCACAGAAGAAATGCTTAAATAACAATAAACATGGAATTCTCTAGTATCTGATTTTCATATTTTTATTAGGAATGCAAGTTTGCTGAATGACATTGAATTAATGTGGCATATACTGTACTAACTTATTTTCTAATTTGTGACTCGAATTTCATATATTCTAAACTTTAGAACCAGTTTAAGTAATGGAATAATAATAGCCTAATATTATCCTTGCTATTACATATAAGTATATATACATACATATGCTTGTATATGAAATTGGACACCTGTATATAGACATGTGCTACATAACGATGCTTTGTACAATCATGGACTTCATATGCGAAGATAATCCCCTGAGATCATACTGGAGCTGAAAAGTTCCTAATGCCTGATTATGTGGTAGCTTTTGAAACACTGGCAGCAGCATCCCACATAGCATGCTGCCCAACTTGCTTGATTGCAAAGATGGAGTAGATCGCCTATGCTGTCCAGGCTTATGCATGGACACTGTATGATAGTCACAAAAAGATGAAATTACCTAACAACACATTGCTCAGAACGTATCCCCATCCTTAAGGGATGTGCACAGAAACACACACAGATACACACACACACACACGCGCACACACACAGACACATTATTTGGAGCGAGAAACTAATTTTAATTTCACTATTTTTTTTTGCCATTGTTGATGGAGCACAGAGCTATAAACTCTCACATGTAACTTGGTTAATATTTTGAAGCAATGACTTTTCTAATAACCAAAAAAATAGGAAGATAAGAAAATGTTATGTGCTTGCTAGTTTCAAACTATAATTTGATTCATCACCAAAGGCAGGAAGTAGGCCGTGAACAAGCCAGAGATGCACGGGATGGGAGACCTTCAGTTGGTAAATAAATGTTGTTGCAACATCAGAAAACAGTCTCCAAGTTGCATGGAATGTGAGGCAACTAGATCGTCAAAGCACAGTGGCAAAAAATGACCTAATGGCCATCAATAAGAGAATGGAAAATGGTGGGTGCTGTGGCACATGCCCACAATGTCAGAACTCTGAGAAACCGAGGCAGGAAAATCACAACTTTGAGCCGAGCCTGGGCAATTTAGCGAGGCCTTATCTCAGAATAAGAATTTTAAAAAGGGCTGAGGATGTAACTCAGTGTGAAGGAGCTGGGTTCAATTCCTAGTACTGAAGGAAAAAAAAAATGGGAAGCAAATCATGGTATATTCATACATTTTAGTTATTACTTGCCAGTAAAGACAAAAATCCCTGGTATACACAAAAACAAGAATAAACTTCAAAAAACATTACGCCGAGCAGTTAAGAAGCTAGATACAGCACAGCACAATCATGATTCCATTGCAAAAGTTGAATCTGATATACGAAGGTATCAGAAGAGTCTGTCTCTGAGGTAAAGAGATTGGCAAGAAAGCACAAAGAAGAAAATGTCTGGGGTATTGGAAATATCCTTTGACTTGCTTAATCTAGGTAATGGTTATAGGATATGTACATTTGCCGTAGTTCATTCAGCTGTGCATCTAAATTATTTGCATTCTGCTTTGTGTATAATCAATCCTATTAGAAAACTATCACAACAACATGATCGTCAGTGATCATTAAATCAAAAGCACCAACCCAAATGAGCCAGCTGTTGTGTGCACAACTGCAGCATGTACAGGTTCTCCGGAAGTCCATAACTTCCCGACTCAACACCACTACCCAGGCAGAAAACCCTCTGAAGTCTGTAGAGGCTGGGGAAATATTACATCCTCCTGCTACAGACTCTCACTGGATGGTAATTCCACAAGTTGAACCAATTCACAGAAAGCTCAGCTGTGGCTTTTTTTCCTAAAATTTTTAAAAAATATTTTATTGTAATAAGAATACTTAACATGTAATCTACCTTCTTAGTAGGTTTTCAAGTGGACAATAGAACATCGTTATTTATAGATACAGTGTGTATTGCAGACTTTGGGAACTTTCATTTTTCTTAATTTATTTTAGGCTTACAGAGATATAAAAGATTATGGAGCTACAGATACAGTACATTGAAACCAAAGTAAAGAAGGGCAATTATTCCCAAGAATACATTCTGATAAAATATTTCTTGTTAAGGTTGAAATGATAAAAGGAAGCTCACCACATTCTTAGGTGAATTGTGAGTGACTTGATGAGAAACAACATTCTCTTTTCTGCTACTTCAGGGCTCCAGGTGCGGCCCTGGGCCCTGACCTGTGGCTCCAGCCCCCAGGACCCACTGTTGAGCACTTACTCACCAGGTAAGGCTGACACCTTACATTCCACTAACCAACCACGTAGGTTCTCCTTGGCCCTCCGTCTCAGCTGTGCCCAACCACAATTCCAACACGCACACACGCCCAAAACAAAATTCACACAGACATTGGATCTGTACGGCAAAGTGTCTCTATTTTTTGTGTGGGTGGGTGCTGGGGATCGAACTCAGGGACTTGCACTTGCTAGGCACCAAGCGTTCTATCACTTGAGCTAAATCCCCAACCCCTCTGCAAAGTGTCTTTTGTTTTCCCACAAGTCTTCTAAGTTGTCATCTGGCTAAAGTGACCAATCAATCTGAGAATTCATTACCTTTTCCTGCTCATGTTAAGATGTTTTCATTCTTCATGGGTGATTTTTAAACATGCTGTGTAGTCTCAGAAGAATAAGACATTCGTGGTCTTGTGGCACGTCAAGGAAGGGTGAAAATACTGAAAGTCTTTCCATGATTTTTTTTTAATTTTTTTTTACCAAGAGCATATATTGGTACACTGTATACATAATGGTCACGTTCATCATGGTTATTTTGTACCTGTTCTTGGTTTTCCCCCTCTTCTCCACCCTTCTCTTCTGCTCCCACCTTCCCTATTTACAGCATGTTTATTTATATTTTCCCATTTTTCCCTTTCCTCTTTCTTTCCTTTTTCCCTTCTTTCTTTTCCCTCTTCCCCCTTTCTAGTTCTCCTCTCTTTTGAATATAACCTTCCTTTTATATAATATCTATTACACCTCTTTGCTAATCATACATAAACTAACATTTACTGGTATCAGGCACTGCAGCAGGACTTGACAAATATTATTTAATCCTTGAGATAAACTTATGCAGGAGAAGTTCTCCCTTGTGTTTCCCACATGAGCAAAGTGAATGTGCTATAGGATTATGATGCTTGCAGTCACCTGAAACTGGATCAAAACTGCTTCCTAATGCCCAGCTCTCCTCTCATCCACTTGTTTTGTTCCTTCTGGTTTCCAGAACAAGGCAAGTCAGGTTATTTGTGCCTCTACCATCTCCTCAACACTTAGCATGTCAGTAGGTAACTTGTGTTGGAAAAGTGAGAGATTAAATCAGTGACAAATAGGCCCAAAACACAAGAGACAATTGGTAGCTAGAAAGCCTCAGTTTACCTCATGAGATTATGTGTAAATATGTATTCTTTATCTAGACTGAAACATAAATGAGCATATAGGAGCTAATCAGTTCAAAGCCGTTCCCTGGGAGGGCTGGGGTGGGGATGCCCGAAAGACCTACAGAGCGAAGAAGCCTACACTCCCCACATCTCGCCTCCTCGTGAAATGTGCACGAACTCAGCTTGCTAAAAAGCATGGCACTGTAAGTCGTCATAGCACCCCCAAGCCTACCGCAGCCTCCAAAGACATTTGAGAAGAATTAAAACGACTGACACTGGATAAAACTCTTTACATCTATGACCTGTTTGGATTAATGGAACGAATTGAAGATAATGAGTGTATTAGAATAACTCCTCACTCATTAGTGTAAACATGCACGCTATTTGTGACGGGCTGCATTATGTCTTCACTCTTGTTCAGGTTACGCTGAAGTCCTGACCTTATTCCCTCAGAACGTGACTGGTTTTGGACACTGCGTCATTAAGTTGAAGTGAGGCCATTGGCCTGGGTCCCAATCTGTTCTGGCTGGCCCCATGTTTAAGGGTTCTGGGCGCATAAAGAGACCGCTGAGATGTGCTCGCCCAGAGAGAAGACAATGTAAAGACACGGCAAAGGCGACTAACCACAGGCCAGAGCAAGAAGCCGGAGGAAACTGCAGCAAAGACACCTTGATCTTGTCCTTCGGTCCCCCAGAACTGTGAGGATATCAGTTTCTGTGGTTTAAACTACTCTGTGGTGTTTTGTGAGAGCAGCCACAGCAAACGAATCTATTATTTGAACGAGAACTCACTCTCTGTTAAATGAAAGCAATCTGAAATACAAAAAGCTGTTTTCCAGCTTGTGACACTGTTCAGACAAGCGATTGCTCTATACAGGGTTTCAGACAAGGTGTTCCTGAGGGCAGGCCTCTGAGGGTGCATCCAGCCACGCAGTGCTGTGTTTACTGTGCTGACATCCACAGACATAACAAGAGTCAATGCACAGGGCTTTCATTCGCCACTTCACAGTCTGGCCTAGGAGACAGCACACCACGGCAAACACAAAGCACCGGCTGCCCGCGGCCAGAGACCACTGTCTGCCATTTCCTGATCACACAACAAAGACACTCACTGGCACAGAGAGACCACCATTGTGCGTATTTACCAGGAATGACTTATCCTTTTCAAGCACTACTACGATTAATGATGATGAACATCTGGCAAAAAATATCTCCATGAAATTATTGTTTACAACCTCCTGCTTTTATCTCTTGGCTTCGTATTAGAAGTGAACACAGGAAGGGCATCTATTTAGTCCCTGATGTAAATTACTGCTAAAATAGCATTGTGCTGTTTGTCCCAATAAAATCCAGGCCAAAGAGAAAAATTCATTCACATAAAACCATATCTATTTTTTCTTGTTATCAGTTAAAAAGAATGATATAATGTATTTTCCTTTTAAGTTAATCCCCTTGGAATCACAAAATTAAATATTTTCTTCAAGTACAATTGTGATCCTCAGCCTAGATCTCTGGTATATCTCTCTTCCTAACCATTATATTTCATTTAATCATCAGACTTTAAGTTAAGAAATGTATCAAACAGTATCCCCATAAGATTCTCAAATGATTTTCAGAAATTAGATGGGACATGAATAATATGTTTCCTTCTGAGAACATGGAGCAATGGTTCTCCATCAAGGACAGTTTTGTTCGCTTGGGGATATTTGGCAATGTCTAGCTACATTTTTTTAGGTATCACAATGGGGGGGGTACTACTGGCCTTTAGTGGGTAAAGGCTATAGATGCTGCTAAACACCATACATCATACAGTGTGGACCACAGCAAAGAATTAACCAGCTCAAAATGTCAGCAATGTCAAGGGTGTGTAGTCCTGACACCCCCATCGAGCTGGCAGATTTGCAACATTACTAGGTCTTGCGAGACCCTGGTTAGACATCAAACGGTTGGTGAACAAGTAAAGCATGATAAGTTTCAGGTTCTTTACTGATCTGTAACTTTTCCTATGCTAAACTTTTGTGAATTTCATAGGTGTACTAGCTTTGGCCTCTTTCTCTCTGAGTATTAGTGGCAGAATTTCTCCAGCTATCCCGGAAATAGGTTTGAAGTTATTAGAGTCACCGTTACACACACTCATTTAAATGATTAGAAATGGCTTTAGTCAGCCATATCCAGTCCATTCCCTGCTTAATTTTTGTCTGACTTTTCATGGTCCCAGGTGTTAAAGCAGGCCATTTATACCTGACCATAAGCCCAACTCCTGTCTTTAGTCAAGTTCAGGGAAGAAGTCAGAATTAGGCCAGGATGGCTCCTGGGAATTGGGTTAATGCAGGATCTAAAATGTGCTCTTGACCATGGTTGTATCTGCATCTTGAATACTAAGCTTGGTAAAGATCTCATTAGGCACTAAACACATACACTCTTGCATCGTCTTTCTTGTCAGTGATTCATATAGACTACCAATGCCAATCTGTTTTGTATAAGAGCATTATCTACTTGAAATCATCTCACTATGCAAAATACACACACACACACACACACACACACACATACATTCTCACTATTTGTATTTTATCTAGAAAAATATGGAGCCAAAGACCAAACAAGCTCTTATTAAATGAAAATAGGGCAAAGAAGTAACCTAATTTAGAAAGAAATGGGAGAAATAGAAGAGTCAGAAAGCAAAAAAGCAGGATCTCCAATAGCGGGAAAAGATCGTCGGAGAGAAAAATAGAACTTTGCAGAATGATATGATAAAGCAAAAAACAAGGTCAATCAAAGAGCTCTGGAGTGGGATGCAGAATTTCTTGGTTTTGTTTCCTCCTTAAATTGGCAACACAGCCTGGGCCAAGTCTCTGCGCTCTTAGGACTTGTCCTGACTGATCTTGGTTAAGGTTCATCCCGGCAGCGAAGAGCTCCTTGTGTCTGCGTCTTGGGTCAGCGAGGGAGAAGTTCAGTACTCGGGCTGCCTGCATTGACTGGCTTTCAGACTGAGGATAAAGTGCAGGGGGGCATCTGCGGAGGGTGATTGACTGATCTCCCAAACCTCCAGAAACGGGCGGGAGGCAGCAGTTAAGGAGAGAGGAAGGCAGGCGCAGGCATCTGGGGGACCCTGGTTGACAGGAGGGAGATGATGGGAAAAACATTCCTCTGCTCACCTGTCCTTTTCAAGGTGAAATGGAAAGCAGCTCGGGGAGACAGGGTGGCCTACTTTCCATTCTTCAGGCAGGAAACGTTGTGCTGCCTGGAAGCAATTTCACACAAATTGCTTTTTACTACGTGAAATCCTTGATAGGGCCGAGCCCGGCCTGTCACTCAGGCGTCTCCGCCAATCTCGCCCCCTCAGGGAGGCATTCCCTGCCCACCAGGCTAGAGGAACTGACAGCCTAAGGAACTACCTGTGCCCTGTAGATGCTCTTTGTCTGCTCAGAACTTTTTCTTCTTAGTGTGAGACTTCACCTGGATTTTGTCTTTGTACATTTGCTGATAAGTCTCCCTCCCCCAGAATGTTACCCATTTATTGATTAACCTTTCTCCACTAGATCATAAATTCCGTGAGAGCAGAGGTCTCCCAGGTCTTTACTGCTCTATTGCCAGAATCTGGCACAGAGTGCAATTCCATAAATATCTGCTGATGAATAAAAGCATAAGAAATAAAAGTTGTACATGGGAAGATCTCGAAGACATAAAATGGAAACAGTACATCACAAGCGGAGAAAATCCACCAGGAGGTGAGCTTTTCAGGGGGAGGCACCTGTAAGACTTAGATAGGAGACAAAACAACCCTGAAAAGTCACAAAGGAATAAATTCATGAAATGAGAGCAGCAAAATTGTGAAAAGATTTATGTTATTAGTCCACCCGGGCCCTGGTGCCCAGAACCCTACAGCTCCAAACCTCTCAAACAGAATCCATCACAAGGCAAGAACAAAGTTAGCACCAACATGGTCACAATATTTCCATATAATTTACCCAGCTTCATCAATATGTGTGGTCTTTACATATGCTCATGCTTGCTGCTTGAGCTATAATTACCCAACCTCAGAGCTAATCAATGCGGAAATCCACACTGTCTCTAAACTCTCCAAACTAGATTTCTGTAAAGAGCATAAGTTATTGCTTGTAGATTTCCATAAATTAAACTAACATCATAAGGCCATTTAACAACGTATTCTCATGATTCTTTTCCTACAGCAAAGAAACTATACCCTTCATCATTTACAAGTATAAATTTTAAGAAGAAATTTTAAAGAAGAGTAAAAATGCACCCTCAGTTTCAGCAGGTATTTTGACAGTTAAATTTTCTGTGCCCTCTGCTGCCTGTTTTTGGCATTGAAACCAGTAAGCTTTTCTAAAGCACACCAAAATCTTGGAAAAGAAGTTATTTCTAGTTAGGCTCTTGTCCAAGCATCCAGTTAAACAAATCAGCTTCTTAGATTACAAAAAAAAGTGCCTCGAATGTCTGAAAATTGAAATGTTCCTAAGTACTTTAAATATGTTTAGAAAAAAATCCTATTCCAATAGTCTTTTCATCTACCAAACCCATCCGTGTGGTTGTTTCCAAAAGAATAAAACCAGAGAAATTTCTTGCAGATTATTGTTTCAAATGATAAAAAAACATATAAGTATAAAGTTATATGCATAACTCTAAAGTGATCACTGATTTTGTTTTTGATAACACTAAATACAAATGTCTATATGTAAAATCGTTTTCTAATCTTTTAATATTTTAAACCTCACTTACTTTATGTTGTATTGCTATGTTTTATATGTATATTGGTTGCTTCTAAATCATTAATTCATTACTGAACTAATATAAAACTAACATTTCTAATCCGCAGAAGTTTCCCTTCAGATTGCACACCTGAAAACTCTTCCCTGGTGAGAGACAGTGATATTCCTCACAGACAGTTGTGAACCTTGCTGCAATTATCTGATTTACCAGTAGTGGACACTGTTACTCTAGTTATAGCCGTGGAATGACAAGGGGAAAATCTGCTGACTATCTCAGGAAATGCCTACTCTTTATTCCCTTAAATAGAGCAGAAATCAGTAACACAGGCAGCTGCCATATTCCTGAAAAATAATAAAGTAAACTTTAGAAAAAATTAGTGTTATTCTTGGGAACTCAAAGATTATTAAGAAACTAATATTCACATTTTAAGATATAGTACACATTTGTTTTCCTTTTGAATTTATAGACTGTATCTATTAGCTGCAGAATATACACTTATCACCTTCCAAGTGAGTATTATGGTTCTACAAAAAATATCTCCCTATGAAAATGATTGCAATGAGTGTGAGAGGCACACTGAACTGATGATCATTGTCCTGGGTCTCAGTCCTGACTTCCCAGGATCTAGCTCTGTGATCTTGAGCAGAGTATAAATTTTCTCTCACCTTGGTCATCTCCTGTGTATAAAAGAAATACCTAAACAAGATGACTGCCAAGAACCCAAGGACGCCTGTGCAGATACATGTTTCTAGGCTCGCTCAGGACAGAGGACAACAGGAAGTGCTGGCTACACTTGCATAATCAGGTAAGGTGTTATGTGTTTAATCTCCATCAAAAAAAATAACTGTAGGAAACAGCTATTCCCTCTTTAATGAGGCTGAAGCCTGAGCTCCAGCCTTCAGGGAAAGCACTAGGGAATCGACCCCCAGAGCTAATGAAAAGCAGGCAATGGGCTCAAAATAGAAAGCTGCTCGCTCTCTGCTTCCCATCCAGCGCAGCGGGAGAGCGCGCCTTCCCTCGGTGAGGCTAGTTACTCCACACCCTGGAGGTGCGCTTATGATTCCCATTCAATAGATGAGGAAACCACGGCAGATTAATAAAAAGCCCGTGAATGGCAGCTAGCAGGCACCGGATCGGATCTTGACTCCAGGCTCGAGCCGGAAAGGCGATGCTCTGAAAGCCACTCTGTGGACTCTCCATCGCATTCTAACGTTTTCAGCAACCAGTCAAGCCTGCTCCGGACTGCCAGATTGCGAACCGCTGCAGCGTGGAAAGTTCCGGCAGCAGGAGCAGGGTCTCGGCTCCAGCCCGTCCCACAGATCCAGGGTCATTTAGCCAAGTCTGGAGGTGCAGTGGGCTGACCCGACAGGGACAGGGCTGCACTGGCAAGTAGTCGGCAGAAGCCAGGGATGCTGCTGGACACTCTACAGTGTTTAAGAAAGCACCTGACGATAAGAAATTTTTAGCCTAAGATGCCATTAGTGCTGTGGTGCAGAATCCCTGCTCCTGAGCAAGGCTGGCCTTGAACCTCGGCTCTGCTATACGCTCCTATGCGAACCGGAGCATTCGCTGCAGAGCCTCTTGTTAAAATGGTAAAACTTTATGTATATCCTCAGTCTCCTGTTAAAACGGATATATTTTATATATATACATATATAGATAACATATATGTATGGGATGGATTGAATGCCTTTTAGTTGTGAGATTTCTTAAGCATTTTGCAGTAGAAAGAGCTGAAGCTCTGGAATCAAAGGATAGGAGTCTTCAAACCCTCCTAGCCCAGAAGTCTTTCATCTCTTAGGAAGCGTTCGATTTCTACCCCACTGTCTTTCCCAGTATTCAATGAGATAATTAAAGACCCTTTTATAATGTCTGACTTTGTGTATTCCCTAGAGGTGATTATTCACATCCTCCAAAGTATCTGGGTAAAAATGTCTGGCTACGTCTTCTGCAAACCCCACATGACTTCTTTTTGCAGCAGGTCCAGGTTTGCTCAAGTGTCCACCCTTAGCTCAGGCAGCCAAGTGCCTCGGCATCCGGAAAGGAGCCCCTATTAAATTGATCTGAATCAATCGGCTACAGCCCCCAGCGCCAACCTACCACACCACCTGCCTTGACCTAGTCCCAGCCGGTGAACCAGAGGGCTTCAGGGTAATTTTTCATTCCTGAGAAATAGTCCCAACCTTATTTTCCTCTGAATGTTAGTGCAACTCTTCATGGTACCAGGAGCTGCAGCTGCCATTTTGCTCCCAGCCAGAAGATAAAAAGCCCAGATGGTGGGCCAGGGAAGAGGCAGATCTGAGGATTCTGAGGACATAGTTGAGCTATTGAATCAGCCTATGGACTGTGCACCCTTTGGGCTGCCTACGAGTTCAAGAAGCTTTCTTACGGTTTTGGCCTGTTTGGTTTGCGATTTCAGCTGCCTTCAACCAAAAAAGTCCAAAGCTCTAGAGTGGAGCGCGGGACCCCACCTGCCCCATCAACATCGCCGCCAAGCAAGAGGCTTCTGTTGTTTCCTGCAGCAGTGATGGGGCCACCCATCCCAACCGTCACTGTAAAACAGACTAGTATGAGTGCAAACATGAGGGACTTTTGTTTTGGGCCCTTTCATTCAATCCCTTTTTGTCAAATGGCAGCAAAATACACATGACATACAACTTGTCATTGTTACCATTTTTACCATTTATTGGCACTAAATGCATTCACATTTTGTACAACCATCACTCCCCTTTGTCTCTAGAACTTCTTATGCAGAACTGAAACTCAGTACTCACTAGATACTAACTCTCCTTTCTTTCCTCCCCCTTGGCAAGCACCATTCTACTCTCAGTCTCCATGAGTCTGGCTGTCCCAGGGACCTCACATCAGGGAAATCCCCCGTATTTGTCCTCTTATAACTGGCTTGCTTCACTTAGAATGACAACCTCAAGTTCCTCTACACTGTAGCATGAGCTGAATTTCTTTCCTTCATAACATTATATAATTTCCATACTGTGCGTATAACTCACTTTATTTATCCATTAATCTGCTGGTGAACATGGAGTTGCTACTACTTTTTGGCTGTGGTGAATAAGTTGCAATAAACATGGGTGTAAATAGCAAGCATCAATATGGCAATCAAGTTTTAATTTTTAATGCATATTTAATGATCCGAATCAGGGTTTGGTAAACAATGATCTTCATACCAAATCTGGTCTGACATGTGTTTTAATACAGTTTTACTGGAATACTGTTGGGCCCCTTTATTTACATATCATCACCAAGTGACACAATAAGAGTATATACTCTTAATAAGGCAATAAGAGTTTTGAGCTATGTTCATTGCTCAAAATAAACCAAATTTCTGCACAATTTAAAAAGGGTAATTATTATGTCGACATCTCTAAATGCAAATGAATACAGCTCTCATAAAATTCTAATGTATGGATCATATTCAGTAAACAGCAAAATGTCATTTATGATTGTTAAAACATCACTACATAATCTAGACTGTTAACTTTACAAATGCTTGTCTGTATTACAACCAGTGAGGGACACAGATATAGATGTAGATGTATAGATACAGCTTTGATATGCTTTGATATCGAGAACTTTTTAATGACCAGAGGTTTTAATCAATTGAAGCAATGCTAGAAATAAATTTTCCTTTAAAACAAATTATCTACAAAAATTAAAGTCATGTGTAAATGGCAATATAATGTAAAGGGAAAGTTAATGGTGGAAAAAATGATTTTTAAAAATAGGCCAGTTTTTTTCAGGGCACTTAAAGAATTAACTCATATAAAACTATAAAGTTCCAGTTTTCAAAAAAGGAAAACTGATGATAGGTAATGGTGTCCCAGGGGACTATTCGCAAGTATTTTCACTGACCTTTTCTCTCTCTCTCTCTCTTTTTTTTAACTCTTAAACTTATATTCAAGTGTTTTTTTTCAAATATATTAAAATTTAGCAAGGGTACAAAAATAAAGGCCAAGATGAAACCAAGATGTGCTCACGTCTTTGGATAGGATATTGTACATTATTATTATTGGAATTTTTCAAATTTCTAATACTTAGCTATCCAAATAAAGTGAAAAATGTACCAGGTTTTATTCTCCAATACTAAACATGCCAATAGGACATTGACGATTACATTGCAAAACAGTTTTACAGGAACCACAGAGAAAGGGAGAGCAAGAGGAAGAGACAGAGGAAGAGAGAGAGAGAATGAATGTGGTGTTTGGTATAGCTACATAACATTTCCACTATCAAAAGACCAGATTTCTGGGTCCTCCCAATCAAGTTAGCTTAATCACAAATGCAGATATTAAAATGAGCCCATTAGCAATGATATTAAATGAGTCCCTAATGCACAAGCCTCATTAATGACACAGAAGCAAATGTTGGTGCTCTATTTTTCTCTTCTTTTTTTAAAAAAAAGAATAAACAAAAGGGGAATTTGGTACACTATGCTCACATTTACAATAGTTTTTAAAACCAACACAACCATCAAACAGTCTAGAATAGGAAACATGCCAGTTCTACTTTGCCCTGAAATTTCAAAAATATGAATATAAGCTTTCTCCAACTTTGCAACAATTTTACTGTCTTTTAACCTATTTTCTTCATATCCTAAGTCCAGTTCAAGGGACCATAATGGTTTCATTTTGATGATGCTCTGTCTACCACCTTTCTTTAATATTTTATTTTCCCAAGTGCCTTGCATAGCTGTTCCTCTGTAGCCCTCTCATCTCTGGACTGTGCCCATAGTTCTCTGGGGACCACGGGGATATCACTCAGTAAATGAATGTCATCTACAGATCCTATTACTCTGTTTACTGAAATGTAAACAGAAGAATTCAGCAGACACACTTAATTGGTGCTTGGAAGTGCATGCCCTTTCACCATTGTGCAAGAAGAGCTCATGTACTCCCCCAACTGCCTGAATTTTCCCCAGAAAGAAGCTAACTTACCAGAAAGGACACAGAGATGAACTTGATCCGCTTAGTGTGGCAGGCACTAAGTTTCCATCAAACAGCACTTCATCTATTTTTGTCAAGCACACCCCGGTTTTGCTCATGTATCAGAGGACAGGACACAGCTGGTCTAGGTCAAATATGGTGCGCCATTTCCCCTTTCTAGTAACCCATTTCCTCACCTTCCTTGCAGATGGGAGGAGCTATGGGACACAGACCCTTGTGGATGGGATGCAAGGAGAGGGGAGTAGATAGGAAAGGTGCTAGGAAAGTTCTTTCGTTTTATTCCTTCATAAACTCGCAATCCATTTCTGCCTAGTCTCTTCCTGTCTTTTTGGAACACTGGAATAATCAAGAAGTACTTGGAGTTATGGGAGTCAATTTATACCTATAAGTTCCCAAATAAATGCAGGAAAAGCCTGGATTTCTGTCATTACAGAGGTGACTGAATAAGATTATCATGACCTCCCTTCAGACACTCCAAATTAACAGACAAGCAATCCCAACATTTACTTACAGATAAGTACTTTTACTTATGCTGGTCTTTGTGGCTGAGTGCATCCGAAGTGACACACTTAGGTATTTTCTAGGTGTGAATAAAATGTAGTGTTATCCATCCTTGGAGAAGCTTAACTCAGGACCTGCTGGGACAGGAAACACTCAGATTGCTTGTGTTTTGTGCCATTTTAATCTCCATTTGTTAGTAAAGTCTTTAGTGATAGAAAGCACACCTTTTGCTGTCTTTTAATATTCCGTTTCTGAACACTGTACCTAGATTGAGGTGCTTGAAAAATAATTAAAATTTGAATAACTGTCAAATGTAGCATCAAACAATTTAGGATGCCTGGACCCAGCCTCTCCAAGATACATTTTCGGCAGTCACAACTTCAAAATAGCTTTTAGTTCAAAAGGAAAAGCTAGCTGCACAATGCCTTTGCTCTCAGCAGGCTTTGTGTGAGACTGCCAAATTCCACCTTAAAAATCTGATTGATTTTCACATTAAATAGATAATCTGATGCTTACTTCTTGCCTTTAAGGAGTTTTCAGGCAAATGGGGAACAGATCTGCACAGTTAGAAAGAAAACGTGAGTGGAAAAGTAGTCAAGCCCCAAACTGGCATACTAATAGAAAGGGTAAGGGCTGCGAAGTCATAAAGAATATGTGACTAAAATGTTCATTTACTCTTTAAAGAGTTCAGGAGTTCAGCTATTTTTTGAAGGTTAAGTTGGTTTTCAGCATGTAAAGCACATATTTGCATTAAAGCAGGAGTGAAGAATAAGAATTCTAACTAAATCGAGTAGGTGCAACAGCAGTGCGGAGTTTCGATGAAATAATATGCTACTGGGGGAATGTAGAGGGACACATTTGAAGTCTTACCAGTTTGAGCAATTTGAGGTCTTACCACACAAGACCTTACCATTCAGACTAACAATGTTCTTTTATCACGAGAAACAATGTAAAATTACCTATGGTCTGTGACCAATGAATTATGTTAAAATGATCCGATGAGTATGTAAAACTAGCCACAAAAGTAAAAGAGATATTGTTAACAATATGTGATACAAATTTAGTGTTTTTACCAGGCTTAGAGGAGGCTGATAATGTTCTAAGCACAGACAAGATCAGTGGAAATAGGAAGAGAAAAAACTTAATTCTAACTTTGTAATTTCTCAGTACTCAAATAATCTGTAAAATGAGTGATTTTAGAACTTATACTAAAAAGCAAATCATTGCTTTTTTGTATTAAATTGCTTTAGGAACCTGGAAATGGTAAGGTACAGGATAGAAGAATTGTACTCGTTATGTTTTCTAAAATGAGTATTTCTGCTTTCTTTAAAAGAGATAAATTTCAATGTCTCCTTCATTTTTAAAATGAATGTTCAAGCTTGTTTGTTTTCAACTGGCCAATTTCAAGACTTCATATTTTAGGCCTGTACAATAGATACCATCTTTAAGTACTGATAAAGAATAGTAATAAGGATTTGAAAAAGAACTCCAAATTGGATTTCCACCTATAATTTTGTGACCCTGTCCTCACAGCAGAATGGCACATTACCATCATTATTCAGTCACCATTATTGTTGTCAATAACATTAGGAACTCAGACTATTCTAATCTTTTTCAGTCCTTAAATCTGCTAATGCATGTAGGAGAACACTATGTTATATTAACCTTGTTGAATTTACCTATCAAATATTTAACAATGACCAATATAGCAAATCTACTATCTATAATCATAGAGTGTTTCTAATTATATTAATAAATGTAGCCCATTCTATTGGATAATTCATGCTTTATAACCATGATATAATTTATTTAATTAACCAGGTAACATTTGATAGACGTCTAATATGTTAAATGTTGGAAGAAATTTTATGTTTACTTTTTCATTTTATCTTTAAAATTAGCATACAAATTAGGCACTACTATCACAGAATGGAAATGAAGGATGAGGACAAGTCTTGCCCACAGTCTTACAGTCTATGTAGTGGAGCTGGGATAGGCTACCACCTCTCCACTACGCATTCATTTTTGCTTGTTTGCGGACTCTGGGATCACCAAAGACTCCCTTTTGTGATGCACCACAATCAGATTTCAGAATCTCTAGTACCAGAAACTTACTGCTTTCAACACTCTTCCCTTGTTAATCACTATTTATTAATCACTTTTCTGTTCTGCTTCCAGCACTTGAAAGAAAAAGAATTACTAAGCAAAAACTAAGTTTTGTTCCAGGCTGTCGATTGCATAAGAATAATACATCTGGATGATAAAAATGGTACAGCTGGCAAAAATAAATTTCTTATTGTGCTTCCATAAATAGTCCAGTGTGTTGCATCCAGTACCTGCCTCGATACAGCTCTTGCTGTCCTCCTTCCCCTGGCGTGTCACAGAACGTCTGGATCTGTCTAAGCAGAGAGTCACACGGTCTTGCCGAGTGCCAGAGATGAGCAGCATGGATGCAGAGGGAAGTTCACAGTGGAGAAGGTAAAATGTTTTACTATGTGCAGGAGGATCTCTGCAAAAGTGCTGGTGGATCATGGCTTCCAAGTCTCGACCACAGCCTCCGTTTTGCCTATTTGTCTATTTTGTTAGACTGAATCTTTATAATGCCATTATTTTATAATCTACACTTTTAGTGAAAAGGTAACAGGTTTCTGTATTTATTGGAATAAATAATAAGAGCACAGTTCTGTAGAATACCCATGGATGAGTACAGGGGTGTGCATCCTACTAAATCTGAAGTAGAGACTAAAGAGCGAGGCTGCCCAACTCACTAGAAACCAGTATGTGTCAGCTAACAGCCTCAAGTTGTCAGTGTGCAAAGAGGTAAGCAGTTCTGTACACATCCAGTCTCAGCAAAGGAAGGCAAATAGCACGCACAGAGGACACCGGGCATAAAATAAACCTCTCCGAGACTATTGCTAAACTATCTCTTATGAATGGCTAAAAAAAATTTTAAAAATTATCTTGGCACATTGTGGAGATGACCCATTTTTTGCAACCTGTATTGCTTAGTTAGAGTTACTTAATCATTTAACAATCTCATGCGAGCCGACATCTTTCTATGTCACTTCGAGAGGCCATTCACGACCTCAGATCTCCCTTTCTTACCTTCACCTGTTAGGTGTCAACAGAGTAAAAGCCATCCTTTCTTCTGATTTATCTATGCACAAACAGTTTTACATTCTCCTGACTTTCTATCCTTTTTAAAAATTCATTCTACCACCTGCAAATAATTTTCAACTCGCTCTACTCAGCTGAACACCCTGATCTACCAAATACCTGCATCTACCGAACGCCCCGACCCCTTAAATACACTAGCCTAGCAGGAGATCTGGTTGCTGTCTGGCCCAGCAGAGCTGAATATGGCAGCAAAGTGACAAGTAAGTCTCAAATTCCAACTAGGTAAAGTCACATTTATTCCAAGGCCCCCGTTCCCTGAAGTCTCCACCCACTGCTGAAGATGCTATAAAAGGTTGTTTGGTCAGTTGTTAGCTTGTTGAATTTTTATTGTTCAAGTATCATAAATTTTAGAATAAAACATCCATCACCTTCTATCTATGTGTCTACCAAAATAGACTAGTTGAGTTCAAGTAAATAACTAGAGTTTATTCCAGTAATTTCTGTAGTCTAAAGTTCTTTACATTGTAGCACTGTGGGCTTGACAGCAACAGGACCTTCCCTATGTTTCTGAAGAAGGTGGTAAAAGTGAAGCTGTAGTACACTTTCCTGTTCAGCGTTCAGTACAGAGGTCACCCCCATAAGACCGAATCTGTCATCTCATCACTAGGAACACAGATGATGTCAGACCTAATCTCTTAGCATCTTGGAATAACCTGACCAAGTGTGACCTTCACTTGCTCTTGTAGGCAAAATTAATCACTCTGTAAATATTTATGGAGTATCAACAATGTATGAGGCACTGGGGAAGAGTTGGCAGCAGATAAAAATTTAAGTTAGGATTTATGCTTGCAAGAAACTGAAAACAGGATATTAGACACAATTAATGGCTTGCATACTTCTATTAGCAACTGCATACTTCTACTGCAGACTGCCTTCTTCAATAAAAGCTTATGGGAGAGTTCGATATATAAGACATACTTAGACCGAGCTATCATCCCATAGGTCCAGAGGAAACTTGGAAGATTATCACTTAGAGTTTATTTTAAGTGTGTGTAATGTGTGTGTGTGTGTGTGTGTGTGTGTGAATATACATGGATTTGTTTATGGATGCATAGTCCATAAGACAAGCAACTATTAGAGGCAACCAAACAGCAACCTGTAGCAGCTTATGGAAAGCCAGAGAATGAGGAAAATCAGTACTGGAGTCTATTAAGCCTCTCGGCTAATGGATTTAGGCTGAAGAAGGGTGGTTGAGGTAGGAGGAATACATTAAATAACTCTGTATCTATTGAATAATCACCCTTTATTCCCCAAATTAAATCTGAAATAAAGACTGTTTCCAAAATAAAAATAAAAGGTAGACACCCTTGCTGTGGTTTTTACTGAATGTTGGGCTAACTATTCTCAGTTCCTTCATTTGAGCGAAACCTGTCCTGAGGCCTCTAGATCCATCCAGAGAGCGCTGATGGGGAGTTTGTGTTAGAGGCTGTAGGTGCATCTAGCAAGCCAGGATGAACAGTCTCAGAGTTCACTGCAGACTGATCACTTTCATTTTAGGTGGCTGAAAATTACAGCAATACTCCAAGGTTGTTTTCCACATGGGACTCACTATTCAGGACTCATAGGCAATTACCCAGAAGGTTTAGCTACTAAAATGCAAACCTAAGGTGGCTTCAATTACTCTCACAACCCTTGGCCCCTCACACTTTCCCCTGATTGTGATGCACACCCAGCCATAGGTAAGGAGGCTTCTTGGGAAACTGCCAATAGTTACTTTCTGTTTGTTTGTTTGGTTTTTTTTTGCAGAGCTGAGGATTGAACCTAGGGCCTCGCACACACTAACATACTAGGCACGTGCTCTACCATTAAGCTACATGCCCAGCCCACCATAGGCACAATTCTTAAGAAAATGAAGCTCATAAAATCATAAAAATTAGTGTTCAAAGTGGTATATTCTGTTGCTTTGTGTCAGTAAATGTGAAATGGCTTAATTATTATAAAATGCACATGTGCTTAAATGTATGTGCTTTCCTGGTAGACAGTTTTGTGTGAGCACGGCACACTACCTTCAGATTCAAGACTCCTGAGTGGGAGGGCAAGATGCGGGCGTCCAGCGGCGAGCAGGAACCATGCAGATGGCTTCCTTCTGAGGCTTTTTTAATGATTTAAATGGGTACAATGGCATGTATATTTCTGAAACTGTTGCTAGAGAGTCAGGACCTTTTATGCCAACGTAACAGGTAAGGTGTATTAGATTAAGAAAGAGTCGCACGGATATCTGAAAGAGCTACTCGTGTCAAAGTTAACCTTTGTTCACCAAGTGAAACTTTACATGAAACTCAGCCTTAGATTGACATGTAAGATGAAGAGAGTTGCTGTCTAGCACTACCCAGAGACTAGAAGCAAGTCCTCTATTTTCTCCTTTTTTTCATTCAATATAAATTGAAATATAGTATAAAAAAAACAGTCTGTGGAGGATTTGTTACCATTCCTAAACAGTTCTCACCCAAACACACCTTGGGAACCTGAGAACATCCCTCAACTTGGAGGGCGTCTCTAAAGCATGTTCTGTGTCAAAGAGTTCAGCTGTCTATAAAGTAAGGCACTCCTGTTCCTCCGGAAGCAATGCTCGGAACTAGAGGAGGATGGATAACAAAAGCAATCCATGCTCTGCAGCTCCTGGTGTTACAGATGAATCTAGATCACACTTGCCATTCCTTGGACTCTTCCCCAGTCACCCAGCCAAAACCTTGATTCTGTAATTGCTTCCCTGTAGCATCCCCTGCCCCACCAAGGCCTTCATAGTCTCCAGGGTGTGGGTTCCCCCTCGCTGCCCTGTGTGTAATGAGACTTTGATGCTAGGAGTGTTCCTGGTGGTCTTCGGATGAGCAGCACTGATAATTTCAGTGTGATGCTTAACATCTTCCTAGACCTGACGCTGAGGTTTCCAGTTTCATGTCCAGTCCATCAGAAAATGTATTTCCCTCATCAAGGTCTGTATTTTCACGGCTCTGTAATGTAGTGATTATTTCAGCTTTCTTACAACCCCCAACTATTAAAACCCTATTTACAGCTCAAAGCTCAGGTAAAATTCCATAAGCAAGTTTCTCTGATTTCTCTTTTTGTTAAAAGTTTTTATTTTTATTGGCACATGTTTGCAGTATATAATGATGACATTTATCATGGGGCGTTCTCTACTCAAAATCTACAATTTCTCCTTAGTGTTTTGTTCCCACTTTGTTGACAGTTGCCGTATTTTATCTTGCACTTAGTTACTTATGTGCTTCTTTTATTCTTCACTAGATCAGGAAGCAACTTGTGAATTCCAATCATGTCACATCCATCTCTCTTTTCCCTAGTGACTGCTCAGCTCTCTGCCTTGCATATGATAAAATTTTGTTAATATTTGCTGAATTGGGTTTGGATTGAAGTTTTTAATTGCTGAGTTAAAGTTGAAAATTCTGAGACATAAATGCAAATTTATGAATCTCAGCTGAACTTCTTTATTTTATTTTATTTTATTTTATTTTATTTTATTTTTTTTTGTGGTGCCGGGGATCGAACTCAGGCCCTTGTGCTTGCAAGGCAAGCACTCTAATCACTGAGCTAAATCCCCAGCCCTGAACTTCTTTATTTATATGTGTTAATCTATATCATAGCAACTAATTGAAGCTCTACTGAATTTAAAATGCCAAGTTATTGACTATGTTATTGACCGACATAGTACAGTTTCACTTGCCTCAGCCAATTGACTTTTCCTTATTATTTTCAATTCAAAAAGTATTAAAATTGTTTCTTTTTAAGCACATAGACTGACCTTGAGGATTTCCGCTTAAGGAAATGCTTACCTTTTTTCCTGTCTTAATCATATCATAATTTCAATATGAAAGTGGGAAATGTGAACAGAATTCAGGGACCCCAATATCATATAAAACAAAGATAGTAGTTATGGAAATCAAAGGTACTCAAGGTTAACTAAGGAAAGAAAGACAGAAAACCCTGCTGAAAAATAGACATAGAGCAAATTATCAAAGATCAATTTGGGAAACAATAAATTTCATTTTTTATAAATTACATTACATAGGTATCTAATGTATTTTAAAATAGCTCTAGTTAAATTTCCTGTATTCTGAACGTAGCATTTGTGATGACTTCATGATCACAGTTGCATGTAACTTGTATTTGTGCTCCACAGTGTATTGGTGAGACTGAGCGGCACCTTAACATAGAGTATTAGACCAGACTGCTGGGTATAACTCAGGCTCTGCCATCTGCTAATTAATGTCTTTATGCCTCAGTTCCTTCTTCTGAGTAGTGGTGGTGATAATAGTACCTAACAATATTATTTGTAATGTGGATTAATTTAATACATGCAAACCATGGGAAATGGAATGTAAGCACTGACTATTATTGCTACAGTATTTCTTTCATGGCTCTGCCGTGACTTTCCCCTGGCTTTATTCCTTGAGCTATGATAATGCTTCTTATGTTCAAAATCAGCCAGAGGGGGCTGGGTGTTTAGCTCAGCAGTTAGAGTGCTTGCTCAAAGCCCTGAGTTCGATCCCCAGCACCAAAAAAACAAAACAAAACAAAAACAAAAACAAAAACCAAAAAACAATCAGCCAGAGAACCTCTCTTCCTAGAAGTGTCAGGTCCACGGTATGAAACTATGAGACTCCGACCCTGTCCACTGTCAGCTGCTGACACTCCGGAGCTGTGAACCACCCTGTTCCAATTAACCTGTCCCACTTTGTAGTTGCTCCCCACAGCCATAGCACCTTCGCAGGATGCGAACTCCCCATTTTATTCAGGTAGGTAGACTCCTGTCTTTTCTTTCCTTCGTTGTTTAAATTTCAGCTGTTCTTGCCTACATTCTCTGGGTCTACTAGATGCAGCAGTTTGCCCTTTTTCTTTCTTTCCCCACCTTCTTCATTCCTACAAGTTGTCTCTCTGCTTCTAACATTTCTAGGTCACTCATTCCTCCTTTTCCTTTCCTAACTTCTCCTTCCTCTGCCTGAAGGTCCTTATTTTCAATGATACATGATACAGTGATAATCAAAAAAAGCAATAGTGATCTATTTTTCTGAACCAAAATGCATGCACTTCTGACCATGACCCTCGAGTATTTCCACAATGTCAGTGTTTGTTTTCTCCCCCATGACCATACTCACTGATAGTCATGCTGGTTTGTGTTGCATCATCAAACTCGTTTTAGGTTAATAAATAATCACTCCATGTTATTCAACAAAGATTCAATTAACATCTACGATATTCCATATACTGTGTTAGTCACTGGGACACAGAAAAATTTCCAACTGTAAACTGTCTGAGACAGTATGGAATTTTTACACACCTAGTATGAGGCATGCATGTTACAAATTCCATTTCACAGTAAAAGAGTGTCGTATACTGGAGCATGAAAAATGTATAATACTTAGTTTAAGGAGATACAGGACACAAAGCAAAAAACACTATAATGAAAAATGTAGCTGCTGCATCACAGTTTAATAGTATTTTATAGTATAGTATTTATATAATATTTAATAATATTTTAAACACAAAACTGTGAGGAGATTTATGAAACATCATTTAGAACTATGATTCCACCAGTAAACAAGGGTAAAAGTTAAGTATCTGGTTTAAAAGTTTATAAATAGTATTTGATAAGTAGGAAAGAAGTATTCATTTAGTTAACTACATTAAAAATAACAAATTATTACTCAATAATTTGTACTCAGTCAAATTATGCTATTGCAATGGCTTTTTCGTTTTAGAGATCTTATTTTTGGATGGGTATTTAGTTGTTTTCATGTCTTGTTTGACAAAAACCATATTATTACTGCTCATAAATGTGTGTCTCCCAACTGGATATAAAAGAGGAACATGTTCCTCAGGATGATGTTATACAGAAACTTTCCAAACAGCTCTCTGATCTGATCTCTGAATCTGGAAGCTGAGTCTATCAACTACAGCCTGCTCTGTGAAGAGTTAGGGACGTCAGTCCTGTCTGGTAGCACTGCCTGCCTCCTGTGCTCAGAGTGAAAAAAGAAGAAAAACTGGGGGGGGGGGGAGAAAGAAAGAGAGAGGGAAAAAAAAGAAAGAAAGAGAAAGAGAAAAGAAGGCGAGCTCAGGCTCATCCTCACGATCACAGCACACAGGCTACCATCCTGAGAATATCTCTGATCCCAGAAAGGTAATTGCCCTATTTCTTGTGCTGGAGGTTCCAGAAGTATATTAGCAATACAATTAATTACCCAATAGATACATCTTCTCGCCTGCAATTCTCTGCTGGCCACCAAAGAATATCATTTCCCTTTCCTACTTTCATGCTTTTCAATGCCAGGCTTCAGACACCAGTGTTTCTCTTTTTTTCAGGATACAAATACTTGTGCACTTTTCCCTGATGGAGAGATTGCCAACAGGTATATCATTCTGGCTTTTGTACATATCTCCTTCCACTGAGAGGAGTTGTGGCAGACCCCTCACGCACCTTCACAAGTCACAGATCCCATGAAAAGTTCCATCCTTTGATCTACCTGAAGAATCACATTGTGGAATAACCACAACCTTCTCATTTGCCAATTAAATTATGGGCACTTTATTTTCTTTTCAGTCTTGAATTCAATTCCAAAACCTTAATGACTGAGAGATTAAGAACAACTGACAGAAGAGCCAGAGGCTCTGGCTTTAAGATTTGATAATCTGGCAAATTTCATTCTAATCCAGACACTTACATAGAGAAGGAAATGTTGTTTGCTAGGATCTAATGTTAGAATGAACATGAAATCTTAACAATGATTCCATGTTGGATTTTTAAACAACAGTATAACAGAAAAAAACATAAGTCTAGGGATGAGAGATAGGGAAGAAGTCAACTTTCTCTAAAGGGAAATAGAATGTTCAAATTATATAGCAATCAACTTTAAGGGACTGACTTTGTCCCTGGAATAAGATACAAACAACTCTTCATTTTTTACAGCCCAACCTTAATATTTTTCAAGAATATATTTGAAAAGTGTCATACCAGAAGGGAAAAAAAGCAGTAAGTTCATATTTTGTAAGTCAGCCAGAACTATATACCAAACAGTCACTAGAAATATAATTCATCCTGTTACTCCCACTTAATTATTTCTGAGTGCTGAAATATATCATAACAGAATTAAAGGAAACAAAGGTATTATGGGTAGAAATGTATCCCCCCTCCATGAACAAGATATGTTGAATTCTAAAACCCACGACCTTATAATGTGAACTTATTAGGAAACAGGCTCCTTACAGAGTTGAGTTGAAATGAGATAATTAGTATGGGATCTAATTCAATGAGTCTGACGCCCTTACAAAAATGGGAAATTCAGGTGCAGAGAGACAAGCACAGAACGTCGCATGAAGATGAAAGCAAGATGAGGATGATGATTTACAAGACAAAGATTGCCAAGAATGGTCAAGGGTCAGGGCCACCACCAGAAGATAGCAAGAGGCCAGGAAGGATTCTCCTCTACAGTTTTTGAAGGGAGTATTGTTCTGGACGCACCTTGATTTTGGACTTCTCATCTTCTGCAACTAAGAGATTGAAGTTTTGTTGTTTAACCACCCAGTTTTTAGCACCTTGTTTGGGCAAACTTAGGGGAAGATCCAAGAGGATCGTGAGACTGTTAACATTTTGGCAAGTTGCAGTAGAATTCCCAGTCAGAAAAGTAAAGGAATTTAAAGAATGCTTAAAAAATTATAAATTAAATTAGGGATGTGATAGTTTAGTCAGTCATTTTAAACTACCACCCATAGTTATGTAACCCAGGGCTTTGAATAAGAACACTAAGCAGTGATACAGTGATGTAACGTTCAGCTCTTTAGAAAACAGCAAGAAGCCTGCAGGACTGGGCCATTCATTAGGTTCTTCTACAGCAGAGGATCTACTGTGTGGCCTGAGTTTCCTGCATCTGAGTCACTTAGAATGAACCCAATTCACCAGTGCTGATGAATCATACAGAACATCTGAGGGCAGGGTATTCCACTGAGTCAGGATGGCAAAAGTCATTTTTAACTGCTCTCCAATAATCCTTGCAAACACTACATTTGAGAAACACTGTTCTATATTTACTTGACTATTTTCATAATGTAAAGTTAAAATTGTTAAGCTAAATGTGCGCCAATATCCGTCTCTGCAGTACAGGGAAAGCATGGTTATTTCAAGGTCACACAGTGAGCACATTTACATCGTGTGGGAGGAACATCTTATTGCTTCTCATGAATAACATGCGAACACTGCAGGAAAAACAATGAGAACACGAGACGTCATGAGTTTGCAGATCTTTACATGGTTTCTTTTCATAGCCTCTTCTAAATCAAGTTAGCTTCTTTAAAGACCCAATACATTGAATGTTTATGCACCTGTGCTTTATCCCTTCGTGACACTGCACAGTCTTCAGAGAGGAATCGTGCCCTTGCTCTTGATGTCTTTGTATCTGTTTCGAATCCTTCATAAAACCTATCACTTGTCCTAGAACATTAAAAGTTCAATAATTCCTGCTGCCTAATTAGAAGAGGGAAAATCAAATACATGAGTACTCCTGGGATAAAACGGTGTGATGGCCTGAGCACACTGGCTGAAAGGGATGTAACATTTTCTTTTCTGAGTTGGAAGCTCACTTACAACTGCGGCGAACATGCATCACCAAGTCAATGACCGGATTATGCATTTGCAGCTCTCCAATGCTTTGAAGTAATTTTTAAAACAATTGTCTGCATTTTATTAGCTAAGATTGATGACTTGGAAGAGATATTAAAATTGATTACATTCTACAACCAATCTCTGTTAGTCAAACAAATGAAAGTGCAGCAGTAATTAGGAAACAGTGTCTCAGAAATGAAGATAAATTAATGTAAATGAATAAAGGTGAAATTGTGATGTAATGGCTCTGTCTAATTTATCAGGGATGTCATCATAAACCTGACAAGAAGCCTGGAAAATATGTATTCAAAATTTTGCTACAACTTACCTGACAGTAAATAATATATTTTAACTTTTGAGTTTAAAAAATCCTTTCTTTTCCTCATAACAGTTCTTAGACTCATTTTTAAAATCAAAAAAGGAAGATTAGAAAGGAAGGTCTCACAGCTCAAGATTTCTAACATTTTATATTTGAAAATACTCCAGTGACCAAAAAGCCAGAGCATGCAGCTAGCTACTAAACTAAAATATCTCCCACATGTCCCTTATTTTCCTCACATTTGTTCTTTAATCACTCATTCCATCAAAAGACAGTTTTGATCTGGACATTGAGTTAAACAGAGCTGGGAGTTTGGAAGCAGTGAGGGTGCTTCCACGTAGATGGTCTTCTGAGACAGGTGTCTTTCCATCCACAAGTGCACGTTAGGATCCCCCAGTCCAGACAGAGAGACAGCAAGCTGCCTATAGCCTGAAGTTAGCACAGAACTCTCTGATGAAAGGGGCCAGGACGCCATTGAAAAGGAAAGAGGGAGAGATCTGACCAGTGGCTTCATGTCTTGGAAACATTTCTGGATCCTCCTTGCATAGGGATGACTGCTTAGATCTCCATGCCTACCATTACTTAGCTCGTAGTTGGCACTTGTAAAATGTTGCTATGTTAATAAATAACTAAATTTTATCCAGTCCTGTGGTTCTGGATTGGACGGTAAGAAATGGGATAGCCCAGTGTTTCTGGATAGCTTTGTTTGTATAATCCTTGGCAAATTTCAACGTTCCTGCTGGTAAGTGTCCCTCTTAAAGATTGTATTTCAATTCAGTGAAAGAATAGGGGTGAAAGGAGTTTTCTGTGGGATCCTATGCAATGGGATCACGTTTCCCCCTTTTCACCTCTTACGTCATTCCACGCACTCTGCTCATTTTCTATCCCAGTTGGCGCACTTCTCTCTACTTTAAATTTTAGCTTATGGTAGCTTTTATAAGCAATGCTGCCTGCAGTTGCAAAGCAACGTGAAATAGGCACACTAAAAAAGGAATTCTTATTTGATAAACAATTAGCTGTGATAACTGGAGGTAGAAAGAAGGGTTGAAAGGTCAGTCCATTGTTCCAATGCACAAAAGCCTGCAGCACGGACGAAGAGAAAATCCAATCAAGACATTTGAAAATGTTCTCTTTTTGTTTTTGTTATTGATGCATGCAACAGACATTCATTGTTTTTGGGTCAGAACATTTTGGACACTCCCCTTCAGGCTTTATTGGCACTCTCCCATAATAATGTCTTAACCTCTGGTGATCATCTTTTATTCTAATTAAAATAAATAACAATGTGACAGTGATTCTCTTCAATGGTTACCAAGTCTAAGGGGCCCTACTCAAATCTCACATTTTTGAACTGAGGTTCACGGAGCCTACATATTTGTGAACATGGAGACAGTATGTGAGAGATCCAAACTGTGAGGTCAGATTCTTGAATCATAATCTTATATTTACAGTACAACCAGAAAATATTTCTTCAATTCTATTTGTTTCCAGCATATGATTAAGAGTAATTATCCCATATACAGCTGTTTTTATTGTTTGCATGTTTGTTCTTGTTACGAAGGATGGAGGCCAGGGCATTGTATATGCTAAACAAAAGATTTGCCCCTGAGCTATTCCCCAACTCCAACATAATGTATTTTGGTCTTTGAGCAAAACATTTTTGAGATTCTAGTACAATTTTCTCTGTCTAAACGATCCCCTGAGTGACATTTCAGATTAATCAAATATAAGAATCTTAGTATGCTAAATGAGAAAATAATATAACATTGATTTTATACTGTTTTTCAGCGATATCTCCAGTTATCTAACAGGGCATACAGAAATTCTCTATGGAAAATTAAGTTTTAATTCAGTTCAATGTTTTTAAAATCACATAGCACTACTGGTCTCAGAGAAAAAAATGTTTTTTCAGGGGAAAAGTACATCAGCAAATGTACTTCATTTTTACTGTCTTTATTTCTGTGGGTTTAAAGTTCTTGAGAAATTGAACCAGCTGGTTTGGTACATAATGGGAACTGTAAGACACACAAGAATGTTTAAAAAAAGTTACCCCCTTCCTACAGAGGTCACAGTCATGGAAACCTTCTAATACTTTTAAATAAAACATGTCCATTTTTTCAAAAGAAAATGTTAACACCACGAACAAAGATAAATATTTTATGAAATAATGCAAGCTGACTTCAGGGTATTCTTCTTTGCCACAGTAATTATTTTACTTCTCCTTTTATGTTTTATAGATATTCCCTATTTAGTGGTGGTGGTTTTTCAATTCATGTGCTAGTTATAGTTTTACTTCCTTAGACATTCCCTTAAAGGCTTGAATTTTTAGTCTTACTTCTTAGAACTAAAAATATATATATCATTTAGTACTGCTATGATTTAGACCAAACATGTCCTCCGAAAGTCTCATGTGTTTAGACGCAGTAATTTGATCATGGGTGTGCTTTCCTCATCAGTAGACAGATCTACGGATGAATTCATAGCAGAATGTGCTGTCAGGAGGTGGAGCTTGGCTGGAAGAGGTGCATGGGGCATGTGACCTGGAAGGGTATATTGTTGTCCCCAACTCCTTCCTCTGTCTCTGTTTTCTACCTTTCATAAGTTGAACATCTTCCTTTCATCATGCTGTTTTTAACTTGGAGAGAGCCAACCATGAAGTGAACATTCTCAAAATATGAGCCAAAATAAACCTCTCCTCTCTTAAGCTGTTAGTGTTCCTTTCCTTTCTAGCAAAGGAAAAATGGCTAATATAGAAAATTGGTTCCCGAAGTGAGGTCCTTGCTTTGACTATTCCTAGCCGCGTGGTGCACAAGCCTTTGGAATCATTTTGCAGAAAGAGTTTGGAAAGTTTTGGAAATATCTGCTAGAGAAGGCTTAGAATGCTGCAAGATAAACAGGACATTCTGATGGGAGACCAAAGAATACTGACAGGAAAGTGGGCAGTAAAGACCAGTCTCATGAGTTTTCAGGTGGAAAAGAGCACTCCATTGGAAACTACACTTAAGGGTATGTGAGCTTCATTATGGCAAATAATTTGTCTACATTGTGTTCCATGTTCTAAGATTTTGTGTCAGGCTGAATCTAAAGGTGGCAGTCTAATTGATCTGGAAGAGGAAATTTCAAGACAGCCCATTGTTCAAGCTGTGGCATATTTACTGCTGGCTGCTTTTAGCCAGATTTATAGTGAAAATTAAGAGCAAAAGCAGAGGTGAAAGATGTGAAAATTTTGCAGTTTGACCAGAAAGACAGAGCCTGCAAAGTTATAGACAAAGAAAGTATTGCTGAAAATACTGAAACCATTAGAATGAAGACAACAGTTTGTGCCAGAAAAACAGGAAAACTGTCTTGAGGCCATGGCAGGTATTGTCTAGACTCAACCCATCATAGGCTCAAGGTATAAAAGTATAAAGTTTTTTGAAAGATTGCTTCAAAAAAGGAGCCTTAAGGTGTTCTACTCATTCAATCCTGCCTAGTGAAGTTTTCTCACAAATTTAGCCATCCAGGCACTCAGAGACTGCTCTCGCCATGGTCCAAAGGGGCCTAGCTGTTGCTCTAACCAGCAGCACACCTTGGCAAACCACATGGTGCTGGTTTTTCAGGCATGCAGAATATAAAAGTTATGGGGTTATAGAGGCTTCTAGTCATATTTTAAAGGAAGGCTTAGGAGGCCAGAAAAACATGTGGACAGATTCACAGTCCATGCCAGGTGCCCCTGAAAGGATAATGCATGAAGCTATGAGTGAGGCCAAAGCTGCAATGGTGACCCTAGGAAGTTAGAGATGCCAAGAATGTGGAATTACTGATGAAGAAAAACACAGTCAGTGAGCAGAGCCACCACATGAGAAAGACCTTGTGGCCTCTAAACAACAAGTCAGTAGGACAGGGCTGCCCAAGCCCTTGGGGCTCACATTTTGCTACCACATCCCTGAATTCTGGAATTCAAACTACAGGTTTTAATGTTTGCCCTTCTGGGTTTTGACCATGCTTTGTTCCAAATTCTTTCTATGCCTCTACCTTTCCATTTGCACTGAGAATGTTATCCTGTAGCAGTGTACGTTGCAAAAATTAAATTTTCTCTTTGATTTCTACAGGGGCTTATAGTTAAGAGTTTGCCTTGAGTCTGAGGAGACTTTGGACTTGAACTTTTGAGTGATTTTGGAACTGCTGAGACCTTGGCAACTCTTAGAGATGGAATGGATGCATTAAGCACAATAAGATGGACATAAATCTTTTGGGGGTTGGGGCGAATATTTTGATTTAGATCTAGAATGCCCCCCAACAGTCTTGTGTGTTCAGAAATGGGGACATTTTAGCTGACTGGATCATGAAGGTGCTATACTCATCAGATTCATAGATGAAGTCACACAAAAATATGGTACTAGGCAGTGGGGCCTGGTGGATGAAGATGTATCACCCGGAAGGATGTATTCCTGTTTCCAGCTCCTTTCTCTTTCTCTGCTTCCTGACTGCCACTGGTTGAACCATTTTCTTCTGGCATTCCCTTCCACTATGTCTTTTCTACCATGGACTGAACCTTCTAAAATGATGAGCCAAAATAAACCTCTCCTGATTTAAATCATGGGTGTAAAGTATTTCATTGCAGCAATGGGAAAGTGACTAATCCAGTATCATTCATTGTAATCACTGAATACTCTATTATTGATCATCCTAAAATTTAATTAATAATGTTTTATTCATATATTTTGACTTGTTATAGTATCTACTACTCAGCCAAGAAAAACGTATCTATATCCAGAAATGCAGAATACAGAAATAAACAAGGTAGATCCTATCAACTTCTCAAAATTGAAGAATAATATCCATTTAAAACTCCAATAAATATACATACTCTTAAAACTCACATACAGTTCCTAATCTTCATAAGAATTCTGTCAGCTCTTTTATATTTGTCCATTTTGCATAGAAGGGTGTTGAGACTTAGAGAGGTTAAGTAACTTATTCAAGGCTACGCAGCTAATGAACGGCAGAATCAGGACCCCCCCCCCCCACTGCCAGAAGATTTGACTATGCGGTGTATTTCTCATATCAGATTTCAAAAACTGCACTAAGCCTTTCTTATGATTACTTTATATTAATAAAAACTAGAAGTAATTACTAAGAAATCCTTACAGTGCAATGCTATATAACAATACCCATTAACATAAATTACCCTAATATAATACATTCCAACCATGTGAAAGGGAGTCACCTGCTTACGCAAGTGAAGGGGCTGCCGCTCTCATCTTGTTCCACAGGAGTGGTCCCTAATAGACTGATTGCACTCTAGACTCTACACCATCACTCCTGACAACCCTGTCAGTAAAGTCTCCGTGACTAATGAGTTATAAACTGTCCTACCAAAAAGTAGAACCCCTCCAATTCTTTTGATATTCCACAAGTCTGAGATCATACAGTTAGGCAATAAATTGTTGTTGAATGAATGTGTGTCCAGCCTCAGGCCAGAAATAAGAGGGTTTGCCATTCAATAGGATAAAGAAGCTAAACGTCTTGAGTTTATAGCCGAGAAATATGTATGTCAAAAAATGAGCCTAAATGTAAGGGGTTGAGGGAAAAGTTGAGAGGCGAAGAGGCAAATAATAAGCAAAGATGATGAGAAAAAAATGAAGGGTGAGAGGTGAGCTCATGGTTGTGTCCCTGGCTTCCTGCGTGCCCTTCCTGGGAACCTACCTGACCGGACTGTTGAACCCGCCCTGGGTCCTCTCAAGTCCGCAATTGCACAGTTCACCCTGACCTCCGGGGAACAATGATGAGCGTCTCCCTGTCTTGTTCCTGTCACACTCCAAGCTCATCCCTCCTTTCCACATTCTTTCTGTAATGCTGCATACACAGCACTTCACCCTTAGGGCCTGACCTGACGTCCATGCCAGCCCTCTCTCTGGCCCAAGCCCTTGGGTACTTTCGTCCCTCCATTTCCAGTCCTTTCATCTTCTCACTTGTTGAAATCCACTTGTGCCTGTAACCCCACATGGATGTCACCTTCCTTCCATCAGAAAGCACTCTTTGCTCCTCTCTGTTCTCATTATACTAAAACACCCCCTTTCCTGCCCTCCACTTCAGGCCTTCACTACTTCATAGAGACCCAGGTTTCTCTGATACAGGCTTTAGCTTCTCAGAGACAAAGCCACGTTCTAACCATGGCATCGGCTTCCACGGGACTGGGCACAGATGAGGAGCGTGCTGTTTATAGTATAAATAGCCGTATGGGTGGTGTTTAAAATGCCTGTCATAGGCCAGGCTTCATGCAAAGTCTTTAACACAGAAATATCAGATGCTAAGCTTCAGAGATGTAATTTATTAGAATAAAAAAGCTAGTATTGGAACCAGAATCCTAGCATAGATTTTCTAAAGCTTGCATCTCTTCTAGTCCTTTATCCTATCATAATACAAAACAAAAGCCATCTTGACAAAATGGAAAACTGCTAATCTTATCCTGAAATGTATTTGTGCCAATAGCCCCGCAAAACCACATGTAGGCCCCATTTTGCCAAGCTCAGCTGGCATCTGTAGCGAGGTATCCGGGATCCTGAACGCCTGCCTATCTCAAGCCCAGACTGATAATTAGTGCTTGGAACAATGAACTTGGGTTATAAAAAATATTTTATCCACTAAACATGCTTTGGAAGGCAGATAACCATACAATATATCATTCATTGCTTCAGTTCATTCATTTGCTAACCTGATTGTATAGAAGTAAAAAGGATATGCTAATTGACCGGGCCAAAAACAGTATGAGCAAGTGATTCCCGTCTTTTTAAATTCATAGCACTGTGTGTATCAATAGTTTTTTACTATATCAAGGCTAAAAGGAATACCTAATAGTTAAATTTCTTCAATAATTTTATCCAAGAAACTTAACAAACTTTGATGCCCTAGCAAATTAGTAGCCCACTGAAAAAAATAAACAACAATATTTTACTTAATTCATTAGCAGAATTACCAATGGCATGTGGGTTCCTACTGGGCATTGCACGACCTCCTAAACTTTGCAGTCAGATTGGATTCTGCGCCACCCTCATTTTCTATTCACCACCAAATTTTCACATAGTAATTGTTTTTTTATCATAGCTTGGGCCAAAATGCCAAGTAGAATTTGGCATTGCATGGTGGCACACACCTGTAATCCCAGCACTCTGGGAGGCTGAGGCAGAAAGATTGTGGCCCATTCTGGGTAACTGAGCTACTTAGTGAGACCCTGTCTCAAAATGAAATTAATAAAAATGAAATTAATAAAGAGCTGAAGATGTAGCTCAGTGTCAAGGCCCTAGTTTCAATCTCAGTACTGTAAAAAAACAGAACAAAAGCAAACAGAACAACAACAAAAGGTTGACGACGATAAGGCATTGCAGAAATAGAGACAGCACAATCTCCTACGAAAACTATGAAGTTCCTCAGCTAGCGGTGTACACACTGATCAGGGGATACTGCACAGTGGCTATTTCCTTAAAAGTTTTCAAATAAGCCAGCCAGGCCATCACTGCAACTGAGCTGTGGCCCCGTGAGCGCCTTGGCACACAGTCGGGGAAACTTGGGTGTAACAGTCTTACCCCACGTAAGGTATAGCGCACAAATAACTTTGTAATATTTTCTATTCTCAGTTGAGTTTTATACTTCTTCATGGGAGCCTAATTAATAGATGAAGGTATTTAAGTCAAGAATATATAGCTAGGTAAGTTCTGAGAAAACAAATCTATCCAAGTAAGTACCAACAAGATCAAGGAATACAACATTATCGATAGACCCTGAGAAGAGAATCCCACATCCCCCATCCAATCACCTCCCTTCTCCTCCCAAAAGGAGAAACCATCCTGGTTTCTGACACCATGTGTCAGACTTGCCTGGCTATGAACATACAGTACTTTTTTAACAAGCTATTTTTGAGTTTCAGTGAACACAGATGTTGTCCTGATCACCTCTTTGCTATGGGGGAAGTAGCCACGAAGATTAGCAATTTGATCACAGATAGGCCTATAGTTTCAGGGTCACAATCCTTTCTGTTCCTCAATTTTTATTTATTTATCTTTTTTAGTACACATTTGCAGTACATAATGATTGCCTATTTTGTGGGGAGCTGGTATATGTAGGTAACACATCTTAATTCTTTTTTCATTCCCTTCTCCTCCCTCCTCACCCCCCTTCATCTCTTGGTCCCCTTCCTATTTTTAAAAGATGTATCTTACTATTTCCTGTTATCTATATTTTATTTTCCTCTTTATTTGTAGTTTGGGTTTCTCATGTAAGAGAAACCATGTGATATTTAGCCTTGTACATCTTAACATTATAATCACGTAACAATGTGATCTCCAGGTGCATCCATTTTCCTACAAATGACTGACATTTATTCTTCTTTATGGCAGAGTAGTATTCCATTCTGTATAAATACAACAATTGTTTTTGTCACTCCACAGCATTCCACGGGAATTGCGGGCCAATGAAATAAGATAATACAATCAAAGAGAGGTCCCAGAATTTCCTTCCCTCCTACTTTTCCTTCCTTTTTTTACTTTTTTAATGAGATGACTCTAGTCTGAACAAGGAAACCGTGGCAACTTTGTGAAGCAATCTTGCAAACGGAAATCATCCTAGCTTTAGGGCATAACTAATACCACAGAAGGCAGATGGACCTTGAGAAAAACAAACATAAAGAAGGATAAACTGGAGTCATTTGAATGCACCTGTGGGCCATAATGTTAAATTAAATAAATCAGACACACAAAGTTAAATATTGTATGGTTCCCTTATGTGAAAAGCCCAAAATATAAATAAAGAACACAATAAAAGATGGACAATAGTAAGTAAGGTGATAAATAAATCTTTCTCAAATGAGAAGTGGATCAAGAGATGAAGGAAGGGGACAAGAGGGGAAGGGGCAAAGAGCAATTAAAATGTGTTATGTGTATGTACCAATTCCCTACAAGAAATACGATCATAATGTACTGCAAAAATGTACTAATAAAAAAATGATAAAAAACTAATGAAACCAAAAATGTTCCGTTTGCATCTTGCAGCCACTGAGTCATGAGCGGGCTTTACACTTACGTGAGCCAATAAATTCCTGTCTGTTAGGGGGCAATTTGAATTTGGAGTTTCTTCAACTTGCCTGCTTACTAAACAACACTGTCAGCTAAATACCAGCTAACCAGGAACTTTGATTAAATAAATTAAGCCAGTTCTCAGGACGAAAAGATGAGAATGTAATTCTTCCAACAGGAAAGAAATGTTAGTGAACAAAAACTTACATTTAAGAGAAAAATCAGCCAAGCTAGTTTTGTAATAGTAATTTCATGTTTCTAAGGCTCAGTGATTAACAGTCCTCTCATACCTCTTGCAAAAAAAAAAAAAAAAAAAAAAAGAAAAAAGAAAAAAGAAAAGAAAAAAATGAAGATTTGAGCAGGCTAACAAAATTTAGGGTGATTTTGATGCTTTTTAGTTATTCTGTTTAGTGCAAACTCCCACCTACAATAGATTTCCTCTCCTTAATAGAGTGGTATTTTCAAAGCAAAATTGCCCTCCTGTCCTTATCTTACTAATGACATTTCCCACTTACCTGTGGAGAGGGGAGTGTGGATATGGAGATATCTGATACGGCATTTTCTTGACATTTCTGTCCCACTATAATCACACTCTCTAATTGTCTTTGCCTCATCTGTATAGCAGAGATCTTCCTCATTCCGGTATCTGATTTTAATCGCGAGTCCATGCATATCTAAAAGTGCTTCTAAACAGCATCCAAATAATGTTATCCAAAACATTTTTGCCAATGTTCTTAAAAGGCCAAAGCAAATGATAAAAAATGAGGTTATTTGCATATTTTAAAAAAGGGGCTGGCATTTAAATGAAATACCAAATAAGTTTTCTAAGCATGAGAAACAGGCGAAGTATATTACTGTGTTGATAACATCATCTGAATTTGTTAGGCATTCATGGAAAATAATAAATCTAGCAAATGCTAGATACACTTTCAGAGTATCTCCGTTAAAGTGCATAAAGTTAGGCCACCGCCGGGTCCTAGGGTGCCAGGGGTACAGCAGCCCCCTCCTGGAGAAGCCCTCCCCTGGGGAGAGTAAGCCGCCCGCAGCTCTGTAAAGGCCCCTTTTACTTTGTCTCCCGCCATCCACCCGCCACAAAGTGACGGGGACTTTCCTAGGGCCTTGGCCAATGTGTGATGGAAACATTTCTGAAAGGAAAGAGCAGAGCTGAGAGACAAAGGGAAAGTTTCAGAGCCCAGGTAACAACGAGGGCGGTATCTCCAGACAGGAGAACACGCAGCCTTAAACCCTCTCGGCTGAGGCAGGGAAGAAAGACGGGGCCTGCGGGCTCTGAAGGGAGGCGGTGTGGCTGAGGGTTGACCCTGCACGGCCCCAACTCCCGGCCTCAATGCGCCTGTGACAATGGCCCTTGGCACAGCCTTCCACCTGACGCTCATGTGTTCAGAGGTTCTGCCTTCCCAAGCAAAAAAGGGGGAAACTAACAGGACCTGTTTCTGGGACAATTATGAGAATGAATATATTTGTATTTGTAAAATGCTTAGAACAATATTATTACACACATGCTTGGTAAATATAAAAATAAGAAAGTGGAACTGACATTTACTATGGCTATTTACCTCCATTATACCCTTCTAATTGCTTCCACAAAGGGGAGAGAGACAATTGTTTTACTTTATTAGTCTCATTTAATTTCCCTTAGCAAACTTCTATTTAGGAATTATTATCCCTATTTTACAGAAGAGAAAACTGAGGAACAGAAGGTGTAAGAAACTTCCCCAAGGGTCCTGTGATTTGCATGCAGGTCCCCAAGGCCCCTGACTTGACTTGGGCCCCTGACTGACTTGTTCGTTGACTTGTTTTTCTATTTCACTCTTACATCTAGAAGGTAGTAGAATAGGAGGTGAGATGAAGCTACAATAGAAAGAAAAGTTTTTTAAACTTGTACTACAAGCACAGGACAATGTGTAACCAGAAAAGACATCAGAAAAGCAGAAATTTCCAGATTCCTGTCTAACCTGTTAGTCAACATTCACTGTTGGCTCTGGAGGAAATAGTCACCACTGTCAGTCTTAAGGTGACACGTGCCGTATGAGAGGACTTCCAACGGCGAAGAAATGCCAGCACTCCTGGTGCTACTGCTGCCATTTATGAAGAATGGGAGGATGAATCATCAGAGAGTAATACCGTTCCACTACTTCCAGCATTCTGTATTGGAAGAAACACACTGATACTTCGTAGACAAATGTGCAATGAAGCCCAATTTAATTAGGTAAAAGTTGTCCAAAGACAGGGCAGTGTTTTCTAATGTCTAAGTCACTTAAACAAAAAGCATAAAGTGAAAGCCGGTATATTTATTCTGACTTGCACAGATCTAGGGGTTAATTTTGTAATATTATTCATTAGAATAACAATGATATAAAGCTGACCTAGAAAACACTCTAAAGTTTTCAACTATGGGAGTGTTTAAAGTCTCCACGTATATGAGAATGTAAAAGAAGTCTGATACAAATGGAAGATGATAAAATTTAAACTAAAGCATCATAATGATGTTGATAAACTTTCTATTGGAAAGTAGTTGATAAGAAAAACATGTCCGTGTGTATTTATATTTGATGTGTCCAAAAACATCAGGACCTTTGAAGAAATGGCTACCTACTAAAAAAATTCTAATGGACCCAGTATCTTCCCGATACACGAGCTGCAGTAAGTTAAGGCATCTTCTGTGGACAGCCGCTTATCGCTCATAAAGTGCCAGCAAGGCAGCAGGGAAGGCTAACACATTAATGCATAAAACTCTGGGCCACATCTGAGTTGTACAGAACAGAGCAGAATACAAAAGGAATGGACAAAAACAAGGATGTTGGTGGAACAAACCTATACAGGACCTGTGCTGCAGCCTGAATGGCTGTGCTCTCCCCACATTTATACAATGAAATTCAATCATTAAGTGGTAATACTAGGAGGAAGGGCCACTGAGAGGTGATTAGGTCAAGAGGACAAAGTTCTCAGTGTCCTTACAGATGGGACACTATAAGGAGAGCTGTCTTTTCCTGCTTCCACTATCTGACGGCCAGCAAGAAGGTGTCACCTATGAAACAGGAAATGGGCCCTCACCAGATGCAGACTCTACCTGTACCCTGATCTTGGACCTTCTAACCTCCTGAATGGTGAAAATAAGCTCGTGTTGTGTATAAGCTTCCCAAGGTGAAATATTATGTTATAGCAACCCCACTGGACTAAGATAATATGATACAGCATTGGAAAATTCAAGTGGGATTTAACCAGCACCCAGCAAGGCAAGCAAGCACCATAAGAATTGTAGGCTTGAGAATAATCAAAGGAAAATCATACAAAAGAATATTGCCATCACGAAAAGGATTAACTCAAAATTATATTACGGTAGGAGACAGAATATAAACCACTGATTCTGGAGCTTAATTCTAGTTAGGATCTTCTGGGACCCACTGAAGCTTAGGAAGTCTCCTCAAAAGTGTATTCCTCACACTCTCAGCAAAATAGAGGCCAAGAAGGAAGAAATCAGCCCTTGCATTAGCCACAGCAGGAAGAGAGACAGTAAGCCAAGTTAGCAAGCCCAACTTTGAAAAGCCCCACCTTGCGTTCCTCAGACTTAGCTCTGTGGCCACTTTTACTTTCTATTTGGGAATCTCAGAAAAAAAATAATAATGATTTGGAAAGGGATTGTATGTCTTCATGTATGGAACAGCTTGTGCATGTGAAGTATAGTTACCGGGCAAAAGATCATGGGACTCATTAAACCCCTCAAATTTTACCATTAAAAGGGTAATAAGACACGGAGAGAGGGGGAGGAATAAAGGGGGAAAGGACAGAAAAAAATCAAGATGAGTTATGCACATGTACAAACTCCCAATGATTAGTGTAATCATTATGTATTACAAATATATACTTGCAAAAAAATTTAAAGGTGTTTATGAAATTTGGCATTCAAAAAGAACCCTTTTGAAAAGTGTTGCTAGAATTATGATGGAACAACGGGTAAAAAGAGACCGGAAGAACTCTTTTAGTTCCAATGCATTTACATCATTTTGCTCCATCCATATTACTGAACAAATTAAGCACATATTTCTAATTAACACGTGGTTTTAAAATTGTGTCCTTATATTTGACACAGCAAGTTTAGATCCAAAAGTATTCGATTGTTTTCAAAATTAAATTTGTTCTCTAAATATTAAGGCTTGACACTATGAAATGTTTTTTTAAAATGTGTCACGGTGTAAAACAGAAGTACAAAGGAGAATTTCCAGCGAGGCTGTGAATACAGCCATGCACGGAACGAGGGCCTACACACCCTGCCACCTTGCAAAGTGATGAATTAAAAGGCAACATCTTTTATATGCATGTCTAACTTGTGGAATATTTTTAAAAAGACAGATCACAACAATACATACATTATCTAAAAATGTAAATGTGTATTTTAAACATATTTGGGAGGTATCTGTGGTAGATCTGAGAAAAGTCTAAGGAATTGTGTTACAAAGACGAAGCCCTCTACTCATTTTTCTTGAAGCATCCTATGATTATCATTGGCCTCTCTGTCTCGGAGAACAGAAAGATAAACTGGACAGAATAAAAGCTTACTTCCTGTTTGACCCAACTATTCCTTCTTGCATAAGTATGCAGGGGACTGTAAAACATCTGAATTACTTCACCCAAGTCAAGCTTCCAGCGAGCAGATGTGGCAACTGGAAAGAATGTTTTCCTGCGCAAAACCATAGTACAGTCATCTCTCGGTATCCATGAAACATTGGTGCCAAGGCCCCCCTCAGACACCAAAATCTGCGAATGCTCAAGGCCCATATATAAAACAGCATGGTATTACATATAATTTACACATAGCCTCTCGTACATTTTAAATCATCTGTACATTACTTGCAATGCCTAATAGTATGTCAATACTACGTAAATAGTTGTTATGCTGTATTGTGTAAGGAATAATAACAAGGAAAAACCTGAGCATGTTCAATACAGATGTATTTTCAAAAAAATGTTTTCCATCAAGGATTGGCCGAATCCACAGATGCAGAACCCACAGATGTGGAAAAATCAAGGACACATAAGAAATAAGATTGATTTTCTCAGATGCAGTAATGCTTCTCTATGCCTGAATTTTCCGCTTACAAATTCTCTTGGCTACAATTAACCCAGATGCTCCCAAAAAGCATTATGAGTTGAGTACCACCGATTGATTACCAACAGTGGTAAGCAACAGTGGTTATTTGAGTCGTGTCTCTTTTGAGTAATAAATACATGAACTGATTTTCAGAACTAACTTGTTAGGATATAAATACATTTTTGTGTAGCTACTTATTACTGAAAATAATTTGTCTTCTATACTCCTCCAAGCCAGCGCCAGCATTCAGTATTCCTAAAATGAGAATTAACCTATAGCACAAGCTTATTCCATATCTTTATATTAGAATTGTAAGTGGGACTCCTAAATATTAAACTGTCTTTGAAACAAATTCCATTCTTCAACTATTAAAATACTATCGCTAATCATGCGCAATTTTAGTTCAAGGCTTTGACTAGTTCTCAAACATGAATTGCAAGCAAATTATAAATATCTAAAATATGGTAGATTTTAGGAATAAAATAATACCAAAAAAGAAAAAAAAAACATTTTAGTGTCCAGTTATTAGTCCCAAATCTACCCACTAGGGTAGAAATAGCAGGCCTGGTTATTGTAATTTGTGTGGTCAATTCATGTTGTTTTCTTGGTCTTAGTGACCCCATTGATTGGACGATATTCTCTCTGTATTTTCCCCAGGTGGTCTTGAGATTGCATAGGTAGAATATGTAATTCAAAAGACTCAAACAGAGCTGTGCTATGCCATTTCTGGGAAAATAACAACTACTTGAAAAGTAAAACAAGGACTCCATAGTTTAGATAAGGATGGGGCCCACCAGTGACTATCTGCCCCACATTCTGGTGGGCTTGCCTGCTGCTGGGCTCCCTGAGGAGAGCCTGAAGACAGGTGGCCCCACTGGTGATTATATTTCCTAATGAGCTACCTGTCATAGTCGCCCATTTTGAAGTCGAAGAGATCTGAATTCAAAACCCAGATTTATTATTCCTGTGAACTTGGATACATGACTTAACTTCTCTTTTAGCCTGCTTATCCATCCTTACAACAAAGATATTACTCTCCTTGTGGCATTTCTTTGGGAACTAAAAACATAAATGTATATAAAGTGACCACTATGTAACATGGCGCTCAAGAATGTGGCTGTCTTCAATGCTGATTTCATAAAATGCCTGGTAAGTCAGTGTCAGGATTGGTATTGTGATAATTTTCAGTTTTGAATCTTTTCCACAAGTATTTTACAAAATATGAAAATAATTATATATATATAATCCATTTACTAAATGTCATAATTTATAAATTTTCTAAGAACTGAGCATGAATTCATATCATCTTTTGTCATCATGAACATCAAAAATATAGATAAACTAAAGTTAAAAAAAAAACTTTCTTTTTTGAATCTATGTTGTGTCTTGTTTTTAGTCTATTCAATAAGATGGGGAATCCCATGGAATTACTCTTCTCTGAAAGTTGTTTAAATATAAATAAATAAAATACATTATACTGGGGTTGGGGATTTAGCTCAGTGGTAGAGCACTTGTCTAGCAAGTGCAAGACCCTGAGTTCAATCCCCAGCACTCTCTTAAAAAAAAATACATTATACTAAAACTCTATAACTATACTTTTAAAGACTACTGAAGAAACGACTTATTCGATTCTGTATTGTTGTAATATTTTTATCTAATGTTAATATTATCTCTTAAATTCTATTAAATGCAGTACTCTAAAAAACTGAGGCCCATTTTTGGAGGTTGGATCTGTATTCCCCCAAGATCTATACTTAAATTGAAAAACAAATTATGACAACTAAATTTCATTCAAGATTCATACTCATAGATTTTTAAGGAAAGTAGTATTTTGGTGGGAACGGGACCAAGTTGTGAAAATATTATGATTACACCCCTGGAGTCAGCATCATAGAATCTAAATAATATATGGCAAGAAAAATATAGAAATATTCTTAGATTATAAACTTTTGTAAGACTCATTTGAGCTATGGCTTAATTCTGTGATGTTACTATACTATCACAGAACTAATACCTAAAATTTGAAAAGGTAGCTGTATTAACAAGCTATATTAGTAGCCATGAGAATACTGAGAACTGGTCATAAAGTCATGACTTTCAACACAACAAAAATTATTCTTGGAAATTTGCTTAAGAAAACAGTTTTTCTAGCCCTCTATAGGCAAATGCTAGTCTCCTTTTCTCACTTTCTGAAGGGACTAAACCCTCTGTAGAGGCTGATGACACAGAAGGAGTTCTAAATCTACTAAATTAAATGATCTGGCTGAATTCCCAAAAGTACATGTGATTCTATTTCGAAAAGGAATTATATTGATATTCACAAACATAGGTTTTATTATTTTCATAGGACTCATTATATGATGAGGTTAGGTAACTTTTAAAGATAAAAAAATTAACCCACACATTAAAATGTCTTATGGACCACGTGTTAAGATGACTGCATTCCTAAAATGCAGAAAAACCTCATTATTTCAGTGTCTTGCTGTGCCTCTCTGAACCATCAACTTAATCACAGATGACACATTCCTAATGCATTAGCACTGCCCTTCATGGTGTGAGAACATCCACCAGGGAAGTAGCTTGTGCTTGCTGAGAAAATAAAAGCCCATGGTTTCAGATGAAGAAACCAGAAAATATATAGTTTTAATCTCTGGCTCTTTTTGTGGCTCCAAATGACATTCTGTCAAATGCTATACAAAGATTTTTTTTTAAACTATCATTACCGTTCAGTTGACAATAAAAATTAATCAGAATTTAAGCTGACTAGCACAGGGACTTTGATGAAACTTAAGAATTTCAAAGTAGAATAAAATGATATGTGAAGTTGCTATTTTCTCTAAAGTTTGCCAAAATAGCTTAATAGGCTCCACCATTTTCTCTATTCCTACAAAGTTGGCAAACTGTCCAGAAGATCCCCAACTGTTAGCTAAGCTCAGAATCACCTCCCTGGCTCCCAGTGACTGACCAAGTTTCAAAACTAGGAAATTAATTTTGCCTGTAGAAAAGTTTCCAGTTTGATATTTAAAAATTATTGTTTCAATGTCAGGTTCACTTAACATTTAGATCTTTTATAAGGATAATTAACTGCTATTATCTGGGGAAAGTACAACCATTATCGGACATCCTTCTTATTTTCTAGCTTTCTATGAGGATTTTTCCTCAACATCAGTATGCGTAAGTTTTGCGATATGTGTATCTTTTGCTTCCTTCTCTAGAAAAAATAAAGATGCTTTCTAGTTTTTCAGGACCATTCTATTTCTTGGCAACATCAACAGAAGAGCTGTGAGGTAGTAATAACCAATACTTTCCAATTTCCTGAATTCACCACAGTCTGACATTAGAATCATTACTATGTTTCCACGAACATCCTAAGTCAACACATCCAAATTTACACCATGTGGAGTAATAGTGCTTGGTTAAATAACTGCAGAAACCGAAAGGAAAAAGTGTGTTCTGGGTCAAATAAGAAAGGGAAACAATGAAATGAAGTTAAATAGGCACTTTATTATTGTTTTTATTGCTGCATTTCTAAGAAGTTCTAAGATGATTCTTGGGAAACATTTTATGAGGTCAGGCATACCTCACAGGACAATAAGCAAGTAGCACCTCTGAGATACTTTCAGAAAACATACTAAATTTCACAGAATTTTCATTCAATGGCACAATAGACACACCAAAGACTACCTAAATTAGTCTTGATATTCTCCCTCCGAAATCCAACCGTATCTAAACATTCCTGATTTCAGCAGACACTAACATCATTTTTTCATATTCTCAGGTCAACACATTTCAACCTGCCTGTCTCTGTCGCCCTACTCTCCACAATATGTACGTGTACGTGCACACACATTCATGCACATACTCCCATCTGCCATAAAGCCATGTCAGCTTTAGTTTCATTATATACGAAGAGCTCAATCACTTCTCACTACTCTGTTTTTTCCAGCTGAGTCTAGGATGTCACCGCTTCTGCCTTAGGTTGCAGAAAAGCCCTAACTACTGTCTGTAATTCCACTTATTCCCTGCAGTCTAATCCCCATACGGGGTCTTCTACCTTTCAAAATGTAACTCCAATTATATGGCCCATCTACTAAAAGTATGCTAATAGTTCCCATCCTACTTACTATAAAGACTTGAGCCCTCACTCTGCCTCCTGCTGTCAGCCTGCCACTCCCAGGACACTGGCTATCTGCTCTGCACTCATAGGAAGTTGTCCCTGCCTCTAGCATCTTAGTGTTTCCAAGGTATCTGTGTCTCTTACTTCCATGCTTTTTTAATTTTATGCACAAACGTCACTGGTTCAAAGTGGCTATTCATGACCACCGTGAATTTAAAAGTTTTTCCTTCTATATTCGTGGATTTAACCATTCATAGTAAGTTTTAGCATTTAGTTTCACCAATTTATTTTTATTAGTTTTCTGTTTCTTCCAGTAGAATATTAGCTTTGGAGTTTATGATTAGTTACTCTCAGGTGCTAGAGTGGCACTTTCCATGTGGGGGTTCAATAAAGACTTGCTGAATTAACAAATGTGAATACAATGTTTAATGTATTTTTGTGAGAACTTTTAAATCTGCTCTCACTCATATTTTTAAGGCAATTTCATTGTACACAGTGTCTGAATCATTGGTCAAATGATCATTTCCCTCTGCTAGAGTATAAGATCATAAAGACAGAGTTACATTTCATCACATTCACAGATCTATTGCTGGTGTCTACAACTTACTCTGTCACGTTTGTTAAATGTTGAGCGAATATTTCTAATTTATTTTTATTCCTACTCTAAAACCATAAATGAAACACATAGAAAAACAATATGCATAACGGACAACAAGTAAATCTCTTAGGGACCTTATATCTTGATGGGAAAATACAATTCAGCTTTAAGAAGGTAGAAGGCTCTGAACTACTAGCAAAAGCAGATAAATTAGCGTCTCGATATTTGTAGCAGAGAAGGGAACAAATGGTGATCAAGTCAGCAGAAGTTGGCCTTGATGTTTAGGGGACAGAATAAGAGGAAAAGTGCAATTGCAGAGGTGGTGACCACAGCCAGGAAGATTTATATAGAAGTCAACAAAACGGAGCACAAGATAATGGCTGGTCACCAAAATCTCTTGGAAAGAGGAATGAAAAATGGGAACTAGGGCAATACCACAGATCATGCTAAATGATGCAGTGTTTTCCCATAAATTCAATGCAATACGAATAAATGCTTTGTATATTTATTCAGGTACAAGGGAGATTCTTTGTACCTGAATACTTCAATCCTTGAGATAAACGTCAATGCTTTTAAGGATTTGGATGTATCACATTGTGCTGACTCCCCAGTGTCAGCCCCCAGCACTTTCACTGATTGCTTGAGAAACAGCCGCTAGGTAAATGTTAACTTGTCTTCCCAAGTCCTTCAATCCCTCTAGAACTACAGTGATTTGAAAATTATCTTTTAAAAATCACTTACTTCACTTATGATGCACTTTTTTTCAAAACATATGTGTATGCTTAAGACTATAAATAGGCTTTAAAATGAGTACTTGGCTGTCCACTTTGTTGGGGGTGTATTATTAGTTGTAAGTTTTCAGAAGATTACAGTGAATTCTACATTCATTCTAAAGCAGAGCAATGTATTTGGTTTCCTGTAGTATAACATGTTTTCTTCTACCTCATAAATACTGAACAATTTTTATTCAAATTCACAGGGACTATTCCCTAAATCTATTACAGGGATAATAAATGGATTTATGAAATTCCACAACAAAATTTTTAGCAAAAAAGCCTTCATAGACTATGTAATATAGGCAAGCATTTGTCTTCCTGTGTGTGTGTGTGTGTGTGTGTGTATGTGTGTGCGTGTATATAATTGTTAGTTTGAAGCTTACAAATACACCAATTGAGTTCATACATTCAGCAATTTCTTTTATTACTAGATATCTTCCAGTTTTAAGCTCCTGGTTAAATTGGCATGGAAATCTTCAGGTGGCCTCATAGTAACACTTGAGGAGTTTTTCATTAGATTCCCTCCTGTGGCACCTCCTGTACAGCTAATTAAATGTTGCTTGGCACCCACCATTTCCTCCTGTTGGACATTTTTCTGCAGTTGTTTCACTGAGAACTTCTAACTGTTTATTCTTGCCAAGTTCTCTCTATCACTCATCCCCCAAACAAGCTGGATTTAATATAGGATTAATAAATTACCTTAGGAGAGCTCTGTCTCACAGTTTCTTCCAAATATTTTTGTCAACTTTCTATGTGAAAATACCTTTTCAAAATCATGTGAGCTGTGGTGCTCATAAAATATTATGGATCCAAGGTCAGAATACAAACAAGAGATACTTAAATTAAAACTACGTCCATGTCTCACAAAAGGTAGCCTCAATCAGAATTGGGCTGTGACATACAGGGCCTAGATACTGTCACTTTCTCCCCCAAATGTGACAAATTCATCAACTACAAACCTCTCTTGATCTCACGATCCTTCCTACTCTCCCAAATGATTAGACTGGTTCCCATAAAAGGTGCGTTCTACTTGATGTCGTGGAACTACAACATTGAGGCAGAGTTTAATGATACAGGCATGCATGGTTGTGAAAGGATTTTCAATAATTTTAAATAATTTAGGATGAACAGTTAAAACTTTTATATGCTTCTTCTCTTTGCTCTAATTAAATGCTCCATCCGTTATGACTATGTCTAATCCTGTACCAACAATTCCGTTTACTGAACGCCTAAAAGTTATCTGACTTTGAGTGGTAACTGACCTGTAATACCATTTTCACTGCATCAGCATGGGACTGTGGGGCGGGTTGTGCACGGTTTCTGGGAATTCTGATGGAGATATAATTGACAGAGATCAGGATTCCCCGAAGACTATGTATAACCCACTCCCAATTTTAACTGCAGGAGTATGAGTTGGGCAACATCAAAAATCAACTATAAATAACAAAACAACCAGACAAAAATATTAAAATCAATCCCAGGAACCTAGTGATCTTAATTATATCATTCTTGGTGTCTCAGTTTTTTGTTTTTTTTTGTTTTTTTGTTTTTTTTTTTGGTGGTGCCGGGGATCGAACTCTGGGCCTTGTGCTTGCAAGGCAAGCACTCTAATCACTGAGCTAAATCCCCAGCCCCCTATGTCTCAGTTTTTAATGTATAGTTTTAGGATAACAAAGCACCCTTCAAAAATTGTATTTAATATACATAAATTAAGTAAAATCAGAACATCTAACAAAACTGAATCCAAATTTAAGTAAAACAAAAAAAAAGTCCTAGTACACTTCTATTAACATTAATGTACTTCTTAATGTTGCAATACCAAAAAAAAAATTTGTTTTGCGTATTTCACAGAAGACCACTTTCTCAGGATTACTTATATATGGCGGGTATGATCAGAAAATACAGTGAATATTAAATTTTTTATTTTTATTTAATATTTATTTATTTAGGTGCTGGGGACTGAGCTCAGAGCCTTATATTTGCTAGGCAAGTGCTGTACCACTGAGCTAAAACCCCAACCCCTCAATTTTTAAATTATTATAGTCAAAACCACATTGCCATTAATCCACCTCAGAACACTCCCCCTCATTTTGAATACACTTATTGTTCTTGCCACTTTCAGAAGCATATCTCAAAGCCCTCTTTTGTGAGTGTCTTTGGTTGTGCTGCGAGTGTCCCGAATCGACTCAAAACATTTACCTTTCGAGGTCATTTTGAGTTTGGGGAAGAATCCAACTAAAATGATGCTAGATCCAGGGACAAAAATCATACGGGGGATGGGGACACACCATAATGGTTTATGAGCCTGCCTTTCAGTTGAAGGACACTTGGAAGCAGCACTCACTGTATTTTTTAAATCACATTTTGTAAAGACACTCAGAAAAGAAGCCTTCAGAACTGCCTCCGAAAGCAGCAAGAATGATGGGATAAATGTGTTTGAAGAGAAGGGGAGTCTTTTGAAGATGCTTAATGCAGTGTGTCTTTTTCTACAATACATTTTTAATAATTTTAAACATTCGCCTTCTATTTTAATCACACCTTGTGTACTTTAAAAATAACTTTGTTGACATGTAATTTAAATATTATAAAATTCACTCACTCTAAGAGTACTATTCAAATTTTTTTAGTATTTCCACATATTAATATGTAACCATTACCCAATACTCCAAATTCCCTTCATGTGAAAACAAGCTGACAAAAACGATAAATTAAAACTTTTATAATTGAAATGTCAATGACATTTTGAAATAAATTTTAGTTCAGTTGGATGTTTTTCTAAATTGAGAATACAATAGCCAACTAAAATGTGTAATCCCAGATTGGTTCTTAGGTTCAAAGTAGAAAAGCTATGGACTTCCAGTTTCCGCTTTGACATGTAAAGAGCTGAGAAGCTGTTACTCCCATATCCACAACAATAGCAAAAGAATTGAACAAAGTGAAAATCAACAACTCTTCTTAGCTCCATCAGGGATTTGTGACCACAGGGTCAACGGTTTCTTCAAAAACTGGAAAGATAGATGAGTATAGCAAATGCAAACACGAACAAGAATCCCACAGGTAGGAACACTTATGCTGTAATTGAGGCATAAATGGAGGCTCAGTGTGGACCAGTTAGAGAGTCAGAAATGCCAACAAAGGGGCCAGTCTGGGGAAGGGCTCCAGACTTTCTTGAATTTTACTCTCACGGGCCTTCATCAGGTTCTCAGACACCTCCATATTCAGAGAGGGAAAGGAGGAAGGCAACTATTCTGAAATATGTCCTATTCCTGACCTCAAAACAAACTGTTTTACCCCAGCTTAACTTGCATTTTGCCAGAGACTTACTCACATGAGTGGAAATACAAGAGGGAGGCCGCTCTGTCTCTTCTCAGAGTGGAGAGCACCTGTTCAGGGTGCAAGCCAGAAGACGCCAGCAGTCCCAGCCCTTACCATAAGGCTGGAGTCTGTGCCCTCTTCCCTGACAGGCCTGTTCCTAGCAGATGGACACAAAGAAGGAACTGCAGCTAGAAGAACCGCTGCCCTCTAACTGTATTTAAAGAGGCGTCTTTCAGAAAATCCATGACAACAGGGGAGACAAAAAACAAAGACAATTGAGGAAAATTTTAACCAACAAACACAGCCTAACTCCTAGGCAGATAAACATAAAACCTCACTTTTAAGGGCTCTCTACTTCAATTCCTTTTACCAAATAAATCATGTGTGCTTTCAACAAAAATTTACAACTTCTGCTAAAAGGCAAAAAGAAAAGAAATAGAAACCAAATGAACATACAAAAATGACACACACAACAATTTGAAATACCAAAACAACCGTCAGAGCCCAGCTCAGATATAACAGAGAATTTAGAATTATCAAACCATGAATTTAAAATAGCTGTGATTAGTATGCTAAGGGATCAAATGGAAAAGTAGACAAGGTGCAAGAACAAATGTGAAATGTAAGCAGAAAGATAAAACTTTAAGAAAGAATCTAAAGAAAATGCTAGCAACAATATACCAGGTGTTTCTAGCTCGTGAGTTAGTGAAATGGGGCACAGCTTTGTAGTAAGAGATGGGAGGGAGAGACTGGGAACACTCTATACATTAAGTGCTATGGTGTTGTTTGAAAGTGTATTTATGTTAAATATAAATGTATATTACAAACTCCCAAGTAACCACTAAACTGTTTTTAGAAAAGCATAATTGATATAATAAACAGAAGAAAAATGGGATCTTATTGAATGCTCATTAAAACCAGAAAATACAGACAAATGATGGAAAGAAAAGGGAAGAAAAGTTCTGAAACATATTGTTGGAGAAGTTGGGAAAATATGAATATAGGCTGGATGTCAGATAAAATTAAAGCATTCTTTCATTTCTTACACATGATAATGGTATAATGGTTACATGAGAAAAGATCTTATTCCAAGAAGATACATGGTGAATTTTATAGGAATGAAAGATCATAATAACTGAAATTTAACTTCAAATGATTTAGTGTGTGTTTGTGCATGTGTGTTTATCCACAAAGAAAATAAATAGACTTAATTTCCAATGATTGATGACTATAGGTTCTGGCTATAGGTTCTTAGTGTATGGCTCCTTCAATTTCCCTGTACGCTCAAAAACAATAAAATGTTGAAACTTGAATGGATGGATTAAATAATGTCCAAAGATACCTCTTTTGTTTGTTCAAGAGATGATGTTCAGCAAAGGTTTTGACTAAAATTAACATTCTAACTTTTGAGTTGTCCTTGGAAGAATCACAAGGCAGGGACTTATTTCTAATGATCTTGATATTTGTTCTCTAAATGTACAAATAACAAGATCTTTCCTGTGTGACACTGCTGCTTACTTTTATTCCAGTTTTCTGAATGCTTACATACATTGGTTTGGCCTCGAGAGGCTAGCAAAACATCAACTTCCAGTCACAAGCCCATAAATCACAACTGTGCAATTTCTATTTTACTTCCTAAGTAATATAATTGTGCAATGAGAAATAATTTGAGGTTTACCAGAACTGCAGGAAATAAAATTAGTAGGATGTGAAATTAAAAATGAGCTAATAAACACATTTTACTAAATTTATAATTACATCTCATGCCATTTCTTATTGAAAAACTAAACCCCTGAGCCAATTTCCTAGTTATTTGAAATAAGGATGCATGCTGTAGTATATTCTCACCATGATTAAGAGAAATGTGGCAGTACTAGCACAAACAGTGTTCTGCAATTAGGCATGATGCATAAATATATGGCTAATCCAACCACAAAGCCATCATGGACACCTAGCCTTCTTCTTTCATGCTTTGTACTGGTATCACAATCATAAAATAAAAAATAATTGTAGCAATTTGAATAGAGCATCTGCTTGGTAAAGAGGGGATCATAATGTCTGTTATCCACTGTCATGTGTAAGTGGTCATAAAACTATCTGAAGGGCAGCAATTTTCTAAAACATCATTGAAAGCCTCATTGAGTTTTCTGCTTTTATAAGACTGATAAATGTGGAATTCGTACAGCAGCGTGGTGCTAACCTAAAAAGTATTATGTTTTGTGGAAAGAAAAAAAAGTTATCAATTATTAAAAATTCAGAAATACGAACATTGTACGGTTTGGGAAAAATAAAATAATTGTTTTCCAGCTTTGGTGGAATAGGGTGTGGCAGACAGCCAAACACTCTGTGTCAGGAAGAGCTAACTTACGTATTTCTAGCACACACTGTGGCAACTTCCAGGAATCAGTTGAGTACAATTTAGTGAGAATTTAAGTGCATGACATTGTTTTGAGAACTGGGGTGACACAGAAATGACTCAAACTGAGTCCTTACTCAAACACATCAGAATCCAATGAGGAGCAAAAGATGAGTTAACAGCTAAGTGTGATACAAGACTAAGTACTAACCAGGAGTAAGGTGCTGCCATGGGACAGAGACGAACAAGCCTCCGCAGTCAGAAATGACAGAACAGGCTACTTCTCTTTTGGACCCGGAGCTGTGAGAACTCCCAGGTTCCAGAGTCCTCAAGTTGGCTGGTCACTACGTGTGCAATTCTCAACCACATGTCAGCTGCGTCTTTTTTTATTTACTAAATTGAAGTGAAATCACAAATCCCAGAACTTGTGGGGATGACTGATGTGTCAGTCAATGGGCCGTGGTGGTTCTTAAGGCCGAGCAGGCCTCCGAGTCACTTGTCGAAGCAGATATCTGGACCCCAGCTCCAGAACGTCCAACTTGGTTGGTTGGGAAGGGTGCGAAAGTTCACATTTCTAGCAGCGTGAAGCGACACTGATGTTGCTGGTTATGGGACCACTCCCTGACAACCAGGTGGCACAGCTGTCCTGTAATTACCATGGAAACACAAGAAAGGTTCCCCTGGTTAGAGGCCTAAGCTATTTCATTCTTTCGCTGATGGAAGGGTAGGACCCAAAGAGAAGAAACTGTTATTCCTCTGTCCACAAAGACTGCAGTCTTCAAGCCTATTTAAAAATTTTTCCTTATTTCTAATTTTTAAAAAGATTGTCAAGTATATTTATACTATATGTCATATATTAATCATGACATAGCAGGATACCTGTAAAAGGTAAAATGGTTACTACTGTGAAAAAAATTAACATATCCATCTTATCACATAGCGACCCCCCGTTTTTTTGATGTGTTAAGAGCAGCTCGAATCTATTTAACAAAAATTCTGAATATAATCTCCACTTCAAATACCTAGGACTCTTTTGATTTGCTAATTGGATTAAAATATCACGCTCCATTTAATTCACTTGTATTATGTTGCCCAAGAAAAAGCTAATTTGCATTAAAAGATCATTAAAGATGCAACAGAAAAGAATGAAATTATTGTTAGAAGGACAACACACCATATAACTTTTAGTTATTCTTAAGACAACGTTAGGACAGCATCAAAGACTGTTGGAATATGTCTTTGTGCAATTATATGAAGGCCCTGGGAATTTCCTCTTCAGTGTAATATCTTGTGCCCTTTGTTATTTCTGACCTTAGCCACACAAGTTTTAATAACTAAAGATATGTATAGAAAGATAATACTATTTATCACACAACGCAGAACGCTTTCGAGGGAGAATGAAGAGCTACTAATTATACTGGTTGGGCTGCCAAACAGGACCATCCAAGGGAACATGATCCTTCTAGATATGTGAAAATATCATATTAGATTAAAATCAGATCTCAGAAATGTGTTATCTTTTGATTCTTGTTTTATCATTCTGAAAGAATTTTACAATTTATTTAGAGCTGCCATGCATGACATTCAGGAAGTCTTCCCCTCCATCTTCACACACTGAAATCTTCATGCAAACACATGGATCAGAGGCTTTCCTCTGATGCACGCATATGATCCTGGTGGCCAAAAGTAGTTCACATTCCAGCTCCACCATGTGGCTTTGGACCTCTGTGCCCCTCTGTGTCCCAGTTGAGACAGGAAGTGACACCTGTTCCATACAGCCCCTCACGCGGGCAGCACAGACCACATAGAGTGCCTGCTCCACAGCCTGTGCTTACTACTCATCCATTTCTTTTTCTTTTCCAAAATATTCAAGTCAAAAACTTAACCTATTCCAAGAGGATCACGTACTTCATTAATTCCAGTAAGTGATTTCAACTATACTTCCCTGGGTGACAGAACAAAGGGCAGAAGAGGGAACAGGTAGAAAGAGACATAATTTAGGAAGCAACCAATGAGAAAAGGTCAGATTTGTTATCTAACTAGTCACTGTATTCATTCTATAATTTGACATTTTATTAGAGAATGAGAGTCTTTAAAGCCTCTTCAAATTTGATGTATGATTGCAAGTGATGAAAAATATGGCAGAATCACTACATAACTAACTGAATTTCTCTATAAGAGTCAAAGAATATAAGAAAAGAAATCTAGCAATGTGTAAAAGTGATTTAGTGACGAGAGTCCCAGTGTGGCAAGTGGGGCAAACCAGGGTCACCTGACATAAACTATTTCTGCTTTTAGCGCTTCTTTATTTCACTCTCCTCTTGCACAGATTCTCTAGAAGCACCGATTGTTTTGGGCAGTGCTTTTTCTCAGAGAAAACATCTGTCTGCTGGAGATGGAGATGAGACTGGGGGTGGGGGCGGCAGAATCCTTGAGCAGGTGCTGGCTTTGCAAAGTCAGAGTTGGGGAGCTTTGCCTTGGATGTCACATCTCTGAACGCCGGTCAGAATTGCACAGTACACGTGCATTACCCTCAGTTACCTATAATTCCAAAATGCCGCAGCTGAAAGGGCCCGAGAGTAAACTAACCCAAGTCCCTACCTTTAAAGATGAAGAAGCCCACAGACAGGAAACAAAGGAGCCAGGCACACAGATGTTAAATGAACTGCAGGCCCTTATCTCCTGACGTCTGGAGCTATTTTCCTGTGAGTGGATCACACTGACTCTCCTCTGCCTTTTTCACCAAGAATCAGCCCACTGGGAGGTTCCCATAGATCACTCACAGCACGTCAAAATACTCATATTGTTTAAAAAGCAAATCTTTGTCCATAAAAGTGTATATGGAAGGCTGTGCACCAGAAATACTAATCACCATTAACGCCAGCTATGGACATTGTAGGTCACATTGTAGGTGCCTAACCTGTCGTTTCTATGGTTTTTGTATGTTTTTCAAAATATTCATTATTATTTTGAAATCTAAAAGAAAATGAAATGACATTTGGATAGCAAGTAAATACTCAGCAAGTCAATACTCTGACTTGGCTCTCCCAGGCCTACTCCGCGTGGCTTCTCCCTGCCTCTTCTGTCCCCTACATGTTCGCTCTTGACTCTGGCTGAACAGAGAAGAGTGCTTCCAAAGGCCAACGCTCATCGTGATCTCGGCTTACCACGCACCACACCTCTGGGGCTCAGAAGAGCCCAGCGCCCTGTGCGTACTCCTGTACTTTGGCCATGATCAAGCAGGCTGGTGAAAATGTCCTGTAATCATCTAAAACCATGAGCAAGAGGCTAGGGCTGGAGATGAGGTCTAGGATACCATGCACCTGAGAGAAAAGAAAAAGCCAAGAAGTCTGTAAAGGGTGAAGAGACTAGAGCAGAAGCCCCAAGCTGGAGTTAAGGGACAGAGACACTGTTTAGGGTTAGGATGAAAGACACAGTCAAGAAATGAGGAAAAGAAACAGCCAAACTTGATGTCAAGGACAGAAGGATAAAAATAACAAGTATTAAATATTATTTATGAATACATGAAAGCAAATTTAGAGCAATGAAAGAATACGTTGACAAGATTTCAAAGGCTTGACGGACAAAATATTTTTATCTCTTAGGAACACAGAAGAACAATCATAAGAAAAAAGACCCATTTAAAAAGTTCGAAACAGGGAAAATCATCCTAAGTGTAATCCTTGGTTTCAGAGAAGGGATAAAAACCAAGAAAGAAATTTTTGAGTGATGGGATGTTAATCAAAGAAACCTTATGACAGAATACCCACAAACCTTAGGCTTAAAGAGACGTCTGGATCACACATTGATTCCTATACTTGGTCGTGGAAATCAATACCAGAGCCTCACTGTAGAGAAAAGTGTTGGGGGAGGCTGTCATAGAGAACTAGGGGACCTCCTCTCTCCTAGCCAATATCGGGGGACTGCACTGACCTGCCATTGTCTATCGCGAACCGTGACTTCCAGTCTCTGCACCATGTGAGAGTACAAGCCCTTTTTATTTCTCTATTTGTGTTTCCCCTTAAACCTATTGCATCTTACTCTGAAACTGAAATGGTCATTAATTACAGGAGACACAGCAGGTGTTTTTCTATTAATACTGAGATGCTTTTTAAAAAGAAATGAGAATTTTAAACAGTACAGTGAACTATTCCGGAATAATTTTTTCACTTGTACTTGTAATCATACTATAATTCAGTGTACATAGAAGAAGTGTGGCATTAAGACATTAACGTCAAGATTACTCTTTGGCTGTTATTATAAACCTCCAAGGCTCCATAGAAAGTGCCATTAAAGTCAACTTTTATATTACACTGTGACAACAATCCTGTCTCCACTTACTGAGAGCCCCCATGTGCCAGGCAGTTTTAAGCACTTTACATATATTGGTTTCTTTAGTTCTCCAATAGATCTGTGAGGTAGGTGTTACTATTATCTTTGTATAAACAAAAGGAAGAAAGTTTTCAAAACATCCCAGCATCATCCAAGCCAGAGGTCTCCCCATTCTATTCAAGCTTCGAAGCCTTACTCCTGACCATTCGCCATCGCTGCCTCTAAGCAGGGAAAATTTCAGGCTCATTGTTCACGTATGAGTAGATCAAAACTATGAATTCATGGCTATGCATGAATTCAAGTGACAAAAAAATTTTCTCCAAATATCAAAGTAGTAAACTTTCATATCATTTAACTATTGTAGTTTCTTCTGCTTTCTGTTTTCCTAACTATAGCCTATGCAATAGGTTTATCATGTTGTATACAAGAAGAGACTCAGTCTCTCTATAAATTTGTTATTTTATTCAATAAGTATTTACTAAGTACTGTAATATGTAAAACTATACCTGGTCTGGGGGCTGGTGATAAACTCCATCCTCAAAGAGCCCACAGCATATTGTCATGGTATCTCCCCAAGAATTTCACATCTGTGAGTCCACAAAGTACACTATTTGTACTGAAGGAGAGAGGTGACTGTGTGATCCACTGCTGCCCTGAGCTCTGCCAGGTACCACTGAGACTAAAGGGACCAAAAACTCACATGTCTGCTACCAGTTCTAGGAGTGATGGTGCACCCTCTCGCAGCTGGGTAATCGTGGAATTTAGAATGTGGATACCTAGATCGACTATACCACATTGCATGGACACAGCCCTGCACTATGGACATCACCAGAGATTGTACAGCCTCTTCAAATTGTGGCCTAATTCAGTCTAGGAGAGGTCAGGAATGATTTCCAAGGAAATAATATCAAAGTTAAAAACCAACGGGTGGGTTTGCCAAGTGAATGAAGAAGAAACGGAAGAACACTCCATGAACACTAAAGGGGGAAAAAAAAGCATTAAAGATTCATTTTGAAGGCATCCACTGTGGCCTGGGCCCCTGACTCACATAGGAGCCTGGGAGGCCAGTGGGGACGGGGAGCCCAGAGCCCAGTCCTGCACCTGTTCACACCTCCTGTGCTCATGCTGTCTGCAGTCCAGGGTGCTCCAGCTCACGCTCAGTGCTCAGGATGTCCAAATTCCAAGATCAGGGATAGTTTATTCCTAACACGAGAAGGGAAAGAACATAAAACGTGTTGGATGCCAGCCTTGTGCACCTCCACAGAGAGGTAGAAAGGCAAAATAAAACATGTGTGTGCCATAATGAGATTCAGGTGTGTTGAGTTCATTGCTAGTGAAGAACAGCTTCTGGCTTTTTGTAACCTCAAAGTCCCAATGGCTTTGGCTTTCAAAGAAAAGTAAAAAGTGGGCTCGTTGTACAGTCACTATCCAGTGCCATTTAAGGAAATCCAGCCATAGGAGACTGAATTACTGACTGCAGGAGTGGAGAATCAAGCTAGTTTTTTTATTTTGGAGACACTCTGCCTTTGCTATAATCGGCAGGCATCAGAGTCCCTGGTGGGAAAGTCACCTCGATTTGATGAGACAAGTTTAAAACTGGCTCCAAGAAGTGGTGGAGACACAGTCAACCCTGAAGTGGGTGATACCACGTTGACTTTCTTATAATCCCAAATGAGTAGGATAGGATGGAAAACCTGAAATTAGCTGTGAAAGCTCTGAATACTGACCAACCCAAGGAGTGACCAAAATATTTGACCTTGTATTTGACGGGCAGTTTAAAATCTCAGGACCAGATTCTAAGATTAACCAGCCCATTATTTATCACCATTGAACTTTACTCTCTAGTATTGATAGAATCTTCTGGCCTCTTTACTGAAGAGTCCTTTCCGAAGGACAAGGATCAATGCCGCCACTAACAAGTTCCCCTTAGCAAATATTTTTGGGGAAAGTTCTCACTCTTAACTCGTGAATCTCTGGTGAATTCTATTGCTGTAGAATATCAAATCATATTTTCACTTTGATGAAGATCAAATTGATAATCACATTAAACTAATGAATCCAACAGATGAGACACCATTTCCTGGAATAAACAACAAAGCTAAAGAATGACAAATTTGGAAGTGCTACCTGGCAAACCACCAAAGTTTAATATGAACACTTGCTTATACATGTTGTGTGAATAGTCATACGTGAAAGTAGTAGTAGTCAAAGATATAAAGAACGAAACTGTAATAATGAATTGAAAGAGGAAGAATTGAAACCATAATGAATCACCTGATCGCTGATGTCATGTGTGATGAATTGAACTCCAGTTTTTTTGTTTTTGTTTTCAGTACTGGGGATTGAACTCAGGGCCTTGTGCTTGCTAGGTAGAAAGGCAAGCGTTCTAACCACTGAGCTCAATCCTCTGCCCCTAAACTCAAGTTTTATTGATCTTGCGTGGTACCCGATTGAAAATACTATGCTCATAAACACATTACTGTACTGAGAACTTGTCCAGAAGCCTATAAGGTACAGAGTGAATGGAACTTTCCCTGTGAAATATTAAAGGAGCAATGTGATTCTAAGGATCTATCTTAATACTGATAATTTGAATGAAGAAATAAAATTCTTAACTATAAAAGAAAAGATTCACTTTGAGGACTGAAATAAATTTGATGGCACTGACTGGTTATAGATGTGGGAGTTCGTGCATTTAAAAGGGGACAGTGCAGAACAGGGGCCTGGATGACAGGGACACGTGCCCCGTTCTGTGGTAACACAGTGCTAAACCGGTAACATTCCCACTTTGTCACGGTAGGATGCAGGCCAGCTTACTCCTGTCAGAGACATCATAACCAAGCACCTGTTTGGGGTTGCACAAAGTTAGCTCTTCCTGCCTGCCTTCCTTTCTTCCTTCCTTCCTTCCTTCCTTCCTTCTCTCCATCCTTCCTCCGTGTGAGCATGGAAGCCGTTTACATAAAAAAAAAAAAAAAACCCGCACATAATGCTAAGAAATGACTGAAGGGGCAACACATGCTCTTTCTTTTGCCAGCTTTCTCTCTGGTTTCAAATATGGCAACCTCTAGCTGGGATAAATGGATCTTTAAAATATTTCTAATGTCCGTCTGTCGAGCCAGAATAAATAGACATTAAACGTAGCAAGGAAGCTACATTTGCCATCCAGTTAGTGACTAGCTGGAGAATGGACACCAGCTCTCGGCTCACTGTCTGGTGCTTTCCTTGTTGTCACAGACATCCCCTCTGCTTGCCCATAGCTCCCTCAGAGTTACGTGCATCTCCCCACTGACAGAAGAGCTGTCAGATGCAATTGAGTGCCCGTGAGTCCCAGACTTCATCAGCAACGTGCAGCCTGTGCTGCTGTATCGACTAGTATTATTCAAGCAAGCAAAAGAACAAAAATAAAACAAAACAGTATTTGCTCTGCAGTTTGGAAGACCTTCAGGACCTTCAGCAGAGAGAGAAAAGGAGAGAAATTCCAATAGGCTTATACTTGGAAAATGACTAGAAATGATCCCAGACATTTATTAGTCTGGCTAAGTTTGAGGAGAGAAAAGAAAGAGTCGCTTGAGAAGGCTTTGTCTACATGACTCAAGGCAGGAAGAGAAAGTAATTGTTTTTCACCTGATCAATCTGGGATGTGTCAAGTGCCACAGCCTGAGGACTCAGGCCTGGCGTGTGCATACATTTGTCCTGATGCCTCTTGTTGGAACTGGTGACCCGGTAGCCAAAGTGCTCCCTGCAGGTGGCAAAGCAACCCGGTCTCCACCGGAACAAATGCCCATCATCTGTAGGTGATGGCAGGTCTCCGTGACAAGGCACCTCTTTCCAGGTGCCCTCCTTCCAGGCACCAGTTAATCCTATCGCTCCTGGACTTGGATGTGAGGTTATCTCTTCCCTCAGTGCTCATCGTGGCCCATCTGACTTCCAAAAAACGGGCATTTACTGAGAGGCACCCATTCCTCTCCAAATACGAGAGTACATCAGGAATGTCAAGCAATGGGTGACATTTTGGACATCTGCTTTCATTTATCCCTTGGATTTATTCTAAGGAAGTAATCCAAAATTTAACACAAATTGTGCACACTTTGCTGTACTATCTATTTTTCACAGAGGCAACTTCTTTTTAGTTCTTATATTCCTATAGTGATGCTGTTATAAAAATGCCTACATGGATAATCAAATGCAAATAAACCCAAGAAACGTCTATTTTGCTCTTGAATTACAACATTCTCTATGCAAATAGCAGCTTTTAAATTTGCAGAGCTTTCTTTGTTCAATGCCAGCACCATTCAACACGTCTTAACGTGTCCTAGGCGTCAAGGTTTCTCTGTTTTTCATCTTTTTCTTTGCACATAGCAGGAACAATGTCAGTTCACTGATCTATCCAATATGATATGACTTTTTTTCTGATGGTTTTTTAAAGTTCAGTGCACATTAGCACATGCCCTACCTAGCTGACATGGGTAAATATCATATTTGCAGAAATGACCTCGTGCAATTTCAAGGTTATATGAAGAAAGGATCTTAGGTGACATTCTTTTAAAGTTTTTCATTGCTAAACAAAATGGAGATTTTGGTGTTGTGAATTTACCTTATTAAACTAGCTTGTAAAATAAAACAACCTAATATAATACAGGAAATAAATAATGATTTTTTAAAAAATATTATTCCTGCTGCAATTGATGAGCAATTTGAAGAAATGGGCCAACTTTGATCTTTCAAGTATTTCTGATTTCAATTAGGCAAAATATTTGCCTAACTAAGTCCACCATTATGATTATTTGGAAAGGCACGAGGACTTGTAAAATAAATGATGGCTTGTCCTGAACTTGCAATTACATTAGATGTATCAAAATAAATATATAACCACCAATCTTATTTGTCTGAAAAGTCTAAATCAGTTAAAATGTGCTTCTTTGGTTGTCTGTCCACCTCAGATTTCTTGAAACCCAGTGAGTAAATAGGGTTTTAGACACAAACAGACATTGTAATCAAGTTTAAACTCATATTGAGTACAATATTAATAGTAGAGGAAGCTGGGGATAGTGTGTACAGGAACTAATGTGTCTTGGGAACTTTTATCTAACCCTAAAATTATCCACCTCTGAAAAAAACTCTATTTACAAAAAATTTTATTAGTGAAGCGAAATCTATTACTATGCAATTATAAAGAGACAGACCAGAAACAAAAACCGCTGACGACAATTAAGAGCAGCTTGCTGTGACCGAGACTCAGTAACACTGACGAAGGTGCCGCAGGAGCTCGGGGTAGGAAGGCCTGGTAACCAGGAAGGAGCACTGATATGAATGCCTCCACATGAGGAATCTATCTTCCATCTGTTGTTATTATACACCAAAACCATGACGCTAAGCTGATCTCACAAACACCACATGATACCATAGAAATTTTGTAGAAATTCTCTACCTTTTATAATGGGTAGCTCCTTTTCATTACAGCCAAATACAGAAACAAACAAACTAAAAGTAGCCAAACTGAAATACACTGACCCTTTTAGTACCAGAAACAAATCAAAAGGTAAAAAATTAAAAAAACAAACCAAAAGCCTTGGAAAATACCAAAGTCTGAAAGCCGCGTCACAGAATTCTTACTTTTGAGAGTGTGAACAAATAGCAAAAGATCAGAAAGAAGTCCAATTTCTGGAAAACAGGCTGTAACATTTTTCTAAACAAAGTTTTAACTGTTACTCCCAATGTATTTTGTTTAGTTGTGTGTCCTTCCATATTTATTTTAGAGGAAAGCAAAGGGAAAGGAAAAGAAAGGGGTAAAAGGATAAGGGAAAAGGGAAAGAAAAAAGGAAAGGGAAGGAAAGGAAAGGAGGAAAGGAAGGAAAAAGGGGAAGAAAATTGAAAGGAAGGAAAGGAAGTGAGTAGAGGTTTTCATCAATACTGGTGGTCTCATATTTTGTTCGCTCTGAACCATAAAACGGTCTAAATATAATGCATGTTTATCGCATTTATTAAATAAACTTGAGAGAGTACTAACAAGCCTCACACTGAGGCTAATGCACCCAATAATTTTAAAAAGCCATGGATATATTTATAATATTGACTTGACAAATGGGATAGAACTGAAAGTGGGCAGAGTAGAGAACTATGAGCCTGTTTCTGAATTCCTAGTCAGTGAGCAATAAAGGCCTTATCCAGCAGGGGTGGGGAGTGATGAGTCCCCACACTACTCAGACTCCGACAACTTCGATCAGACTCTTCCATTTGATTAAACGGTGCAGTGTGAAGTACCAAAGACTTAGTTCCTGTTGTCAGCTTGCTCAAAAGAGGAAATAACTGTGACAATGTCTGAGATTCTCATCAAAATAACGACTCTGGGTGACTGAATTTTCACTCTGCCTTGATATATTTCGCTCTGAACTGTTGCATTTCAAGGACATGGTTCTTCTGGACACACATTTAGGTCAGTGTACCAAAAAGGGAGCTGTGATAAGGCTCTATGGGAATTCTAGGACGTTTCGTTATTCACCAGTATAAGGTGGAGCAGATGAAGAAGGAAGAATAAAGGAATCAAGGAATAAAGAAGGAGCCTCATGTCACAGGGCGGATCAAGGTAGAGATGAAGCCAGATTATAGGTGACGAATGAGTCACCCTGTCTACTGGAGCCCTCATAGTATTTCAGATAGAAATATTAAGAAATACCGATTTTCTGAAAGTTTAGACACCCTCTAACCCCATCTTTTCAGACAACGCTCACGCCCACCAAGAGGAAATGAAGAGAGCACCACTTCCCTCCAGATGTACACGGGCTGCCAGAGACAAGAGTAGAGCTTCCACAGCCAACAGCTGGCAAGTGGCCTTCTTGTCATCTGCCCTGAAAACACACCCTTCCATTCTCCACTGCCCACAGTTGGTGAACATTTTTTATTTCCATGTGTGGAAAGACATTTCTAAGTCATTCCATCATTATCAACATTATTTTGGCTGACTGTCTATTTTATGAAGAGACTTCAGAACTGAATACTAGCATTTCCCACCTCCTGAAGTATCTTTGTACTTCTGGGTTACCCAAGGCTTGCTGCTAAACTGCATATCATAGGGCTGGTGCTACAAAGACCAGATTTCTGACCCTGGGGAAATATAGTGACACTTGGGTTCCGGCGTGTGAATGTCTTATTGCCTTTGGGTCAGACATGCAGATAATTGACTGTTTCTAAATAACAAGATGAATGGTGTACTTCTCAGGTTCTTTCCATGTTATGCTTTGACTGTTTTCTTGGATAAAGCAAGTGCGAATGTAGATATAAATGCTGGTGTTTTCTGGGATGTGAGATATTCTCCTGAACTTGTCATGAGAGCTAATCTTAATATAATTGTAATACAAATCAAACGCTTTATTCAGTAGGGATCTTTATGACCTGTGAAAATGATATTCAATCAAAATACAACTCAATTGTTGGAAGAAAATATTGAAAAATAATCATTTGTCAGTTACTCCTGTTCTAGGACCAACTGTAAATTTCTATTTATGATCAATGAGGTTCAAATATATCCACCGTGATTCACAGAAAACTAATTAAAAATTTAGAGGAACTTCTTTCTTTGCTGGTTATGAGGTGGGAATTACATTAAATTTTTTTCTTTAGTAAAAAAGTCATAAGTGTCATACATGTTCTCTGAAATAAAAGGCAAATATGGATTTTAAAATGAGAAAAAGACATGGTTCCATATACACTATGTTTTAACACCTTAATGTATATATTTTCCTTAATATAAATTTTTATTGATACATTTTAGATATACATAATGATCATATTCATCATAGGGTTTTTGTACCTGTACAGGTTATATTTTGATTTTCTTTTTTTCTCCTTTCCCTCCCCTCTCTTTGACTCATCCTTCCCTCCTTATTTACGACAGCTTTGTTTCCATTTTTTCCATCTTTTCTCTTTTTCTTTTTTTCTTTTCCCTTCCTTCTTTTCAATCTTCTCCTTCCCCATTTCCCCTTTGCACACTTTCTTTCTATTTCACAATATCTACTACACATTTTGGTCCTTATTTACACTTTTGGTATCTCATACCAGAGAAGCAATGCAATATTTACTCATGTGTGTCTTGATTTATTTCACTTAAGAATATGTTCTTGAGGTGCATCCATTTACCTAGAAATGTCTCAAGTTTATCCTTTTTATGGCTGAGCATAAAAAAGCCACACCTGCTTTACCCATTCATCAGTTGATGGGCATTTTGGCTGTTTCCAAGATTTAGCTATTACAAACTGCACTGCTATAAACATGGGTGTGCATATATCACTGTGGTATGATACTTTTAATCCTTTAGGGAAAATACCAAGAAGGAGAATAGCTGGGTCAAATGAGACCTCTAGTTGTAGTTTTTTGAGGAATCTCCACACTCATTTCCATAGTGGTTGCACCAGTGTACATTCCCACCAACAGTGGAGGATTCTTTTTTCCCCCACAGCCCCGCCAGCATTTGTTGTTGGTTGATTTCCTGATATTAGCCATTCTCTGTGGAGTGAGATAGAATATCAGCGTTGTTTTAATTTGCATCTCTGGAATGATGAGCAATGTTGAACATTTTTTTCACATATTTATTTGCTGTTTGTACTTCTTAATCTCAGATGTGTCTATTCATTTCAAATGCCCATTTTTGGACTGGTTCTTTAAATTTGGGGGGGTCTGATTCTTTTAAGTTCTTTATAAATTCTAGATGTTAGACTTTGTCTAAGGAACAATTGGCAAAAATTTTTTCCTACTCTGTGGGTTGTTTCTTCACTCTGTTGGTGATTTCTTCCACTGTGTAAAAGCTTTTTAATAAGATGAGATTCCAGTTGTTGATTCTTTGTACTATTTCCCATGTGGTCTGGATTTTAAAATGGTAAAAAACCAAAAACTTTCTCTCTAAAATCAGGAACAAGATAAGGATGTCCATTATTACCACTCTTATTCAAATAGATCTAGAGACATTAGCCAGAACAATTAGACGAAAGAAAGAAATAAAAGGAAAAAAGATAGGAAAGGAAAAATTAAATTATCATTATTTGCAGATGACATGATACTCTACATAGAAGACCCCAAAAACTCCACCAAAAGACTTCTAGATTTGATAACCAAGTTCAGTCAAGTAGCTGGATACAAAGTTACCACTCAAAAATCAATAGCATTCCTGTACACAAACAAATTCACTGAGAAGGAAATTAGGGAAGCCACACCCTTCACAATAGCATAAGAAATGAATACTTAGGAATCTATTTTAAAAAGAAATAGAAGAACTTTATATTGAAAGCTACAATGTTCTGAAAAAGGAGATCAAAGAGGATATCAGAAAATGGAAAGATACAACTTGCTCTTGGGTAGGAAGGACCAATATAGTGAAAATGGCTGTCCTTCCTGAACTGCTCTACAGATTCAAGGCACTCCCAGTCAAAATACCAATAGCTTACCTCACGGAATTAGAGAAAACAATCCTAAATTCATTTGGAACTAGAAGAGACCAAGAATAGCAAAAATAATCCTGGGCAACAAAGGCAAGGCAGGGGGCATCATAATCCCTGATTTGAAATTACACTACAAAGCCACTGTGACAAAAACAGCATGGTACTGGCAAAACAGAAACAAAAACAAAAGCAGACCTGAGGATCGATGGAACAGACTAGAAAATCCAGAAACAACCCCAACACACTCAACTGCCTCATCTTGAACAAGTGAGCCAAATACGCTCACTGGGAGAAAGACAGCTTCTTCAATAAGTGGTGCTGAAAAGATTGGCTTTCCACATGCTAAAGACTAAAACTAGAGCCATATCTCTCAAAAATGCACTAAACTAAAATAAAAATGTACCAAAGATCTAAATATTAAAATAAAACACTAAATCTGCTGGAAGATAGACTGGGATGAATTCTTGAAGACATGGGTGTAGGCAAACACCTTACTGTGTTCTATTCAAGACTGTATCACATATATTTGTGTATTGTGTATATAACACTTCATAGTTAAAATCATTTTAACCCCTTCTTATTAGATAATATATAAGCATATTTCTATGTGACCAGTTCAGATAGATAGATAGGTGACATAGAGTTATTATTTAATATTTGTTGGCTAAGTAGTATTCCATTCTATTGGTAAACTTTATAACCAATCTATTATCAATTGATTGGAACTTGTTTATGAATTAGGTGTGCATGAAATTAGAGTTTCATGGTACATCATAGTTAACATACTTGTAGTTATAGCTCTACTCATGAAAAAAATAATTTGGATATGATTTGAGTAACAGAAAATTTGAATCAAAATATATGTTTTCGAAAACACTTTTATGGAGATTTCAAAATTGTTCTTTGAAAAATCTCCATCAATTTAAATATCTATCACCAGGTTATGAACTTTAAAATTTTCTGTACACCTTCACAATCATTGGTTATTATCTCTGGAAAAAAGTTATATCAGGTCTAAACATTCCAAAGTGTTAATCATTTTAATAAAAGATTCAATTCATTTATAATTAGGTGAACTCTGGACTGCTCACCAGGTTTCTAAAGGAAATAGTCTGAGGTAACGAGGACACTTTTCTCTTCCGTCTCTTTTCATGACACAGGCAGTACACTTTAGGAATGGTGTATTAGTCAAGCTTCCTAAAGCCAGAGGGACATGACACAAGAGTACTGTTCTTCTCCAATTACTTATAGAAATCCTACTGAAGTTGAACACAAGATTTTAAGATCCAAAAGTTCTTGAATTTTGTGTGATGAAAAAAAAAATCCAAACTGAGTTGGAGGAAATACTTCAGTCTTGCTTCAGTAGAAACAAAGGAGATGGTTGTTCTGCTACCTCTGGGCCCTATTTAGTTACTTTCACACTTTAAATGAACATTCTCTTTTTACTAAGTACATGGTTGAAATAGCATAGCTCTTCACTTCAGTTTAGAAACAGAACATTCCCTCACAGTGGGTTTATATTACATAAGAAGTTTGAAACAGAAAATCAAGATGATGTGAAGCCATTAAACCAAACCACTAAAATGGCAGCATATGGCATTGGTGGCCTGAAGGCAGTGGCCATCCCCACAGCAAGGGGAAGAAGAGTTAGGTCAGCTTCAGCCTGGTTTGGTATAAATTTGAGGGAACAGAGAAGTGTGTTTTTGCTAATATAACTGATTCTAAGTGATTCTGCCCAGAATCTACTTCCAGTTCTTAAGTGTAAATAGAGAAAAAAAGCAAACTTTTTTGAAGACAAAGATATATGTATGTGTTTATTCACAAAAATAAGCATTTGTCAAACACATCTTATGCTATCAGTGCTAAATGCAATCAGTGAGATCCTGGACAGAGGATTATAGCTCAGTTTCTGGAAAAACTAGGTTTTAAAATCAAGGAGAATTAAGATCAAAACCTGGCTTTACCCCCTTGTCATCCTTAGGTATAACAACCTCTTTCAATTTCAGCCTTATCCTCTCTAAAATAAAATAATAGCAATGCTCTCCTTGCAGGTCACTGTATTATAGACAATGCATTCAAGAAAAGGTAGACTAGTGGAAAGTAGGAAATCATGGAACAATATATCCTAGTGACAAACACTTGCTCAATTTCAACCATCTGTGGGTAGGGATGAAGGATATAAGGATGTGAAAAAATTACATTTAAGAAAATCAAAGTGAGTTTTATTCTCACCATTGCTCATATAAATCAGAATATGCCTAATTTAAGAAACTAATATGCTTGGCTAAGTTTTCTATTTTTAATAATGCCATTGTTCATTTTAGTGAATTATTTTAGTAATATGCCCTTTATGAGGAGTGGAGAGCCCTATCTGCATGGGAACATGGTTTTAAAAACCCAAAGACATTGTCTTTGTTATGTTTCATTCCTCTCAGAATCATTTAGGATGGCATTGTTATAACAACATTTTATTAACTGTCTAAATTTTATGAGATTCTACTAAACAGTATGTGGAAAAACATCACTATAGTGACATTCTTTGTCCTTCTCTCTGAGCTTCCAAAACTGTTCACCCAACATGTTAACAAAACTTTACCTGTATTCCCCAATTTTCCCTTTTGCTTAGCTCTTCAATACTAGGAGAAAGACATTCATTAATTGAGTGTATAGTTAACTAATACTACATGAGTATTTAGCAGAGCCATACAGCTAGAGCTTACAGACCAGGCCAGAAAAACATGGGAAGGATCACTTCAGGATGCTATTACAGGATGCTTCTACAGGATGCTTCACCACCCAGGTGATGTCAGTCCATGGGAAAGATTCTGGAAGGATCACAGAGATGCAATGTCTCTGGTTGCCCACCTCTCCATGCATTCTCTGCAGTCGACTTGGTACCATTATTCTGTAAATATGCTTCTCCAGATAACCCATCTGCTAAAGAAATAGTCTTTTTCTGTATCTGAATTAAGAGGAAAACTAGTTGGCTGAAGGATGGATGAAGCAACCCATCAAGCTCCAACTATCATTCATGGCTTTGTGCACGAATGGCAATTTACGGTAATATATGCAGTTTCTCACCACTGAAAATAAAATTTGGTTATTGAAACTTTTCAAGGTTCAGGTTTGGAGACAAACGCAGAGACAGAAGGAAAACGTAGATGATCTTTCATATTGCCATTAGGGGAGCCATTGCATTCAATCTTGGACAGCTTCTACCATTTTAATGTAGACTAACCAGTTTTCCTTCCCAGGGGCATGACAGTGTCTTACAGAAATGACAAAAAAATGAATGACAGGGAAGAAGCCAATGGCCATAGCTTCACAGTGCCACAAACACTAGGAAAATTAAAGTTTCACTAGCATCATAATATGTCTCACTATTTTGAGATGGAAAAAGAAACTAAAATCTCTGATACAAACGTGACAATGCGTAGTTAGTCTAAGGTAATGCTCTAGGCTTGTTAGCAGGGCTTTGTCCGGTCTTCCGAGAGACTCACCACAGTGTTATTCTGTCTGCATGTGGAAGGTTCACAATACTCTCTAGCTAGGCTAGTGACTTGGAGAAGTCATTTTAGTCACTGACCAGATCCACCCAGACATGGAGTAGTGATAAAGGACAAGTGGGACATGACAGCAGATTTCTGTTTACAGTGCAATGAAATAATCTTAAAAATGAATAAAATAAAAAAGTTAAATAGATGAAAACTAAAGTCATAGGCTGTCAAAACCTCACAAAATTAGGTGGGGAATAGTAAAAGGAGTAGCCACATCGAGATCTGGGCTTCTGAGCATAGAATGCCCTGCACATGCCTTATTGTAGCTACTCTACTATATTGGTCTCAGTCCTGCCATGAAGTCTATGTCCTCTGCAGGCGCAGCCCTCTGTTTAAAGCAAGCTCAGCACTCAGACTGATACCACGTAATCACCGCTGATTTGATCCAAGTTTTAGATACTAATAACTGCTAATGGTGTAATGAATTTTATCTTCAAAATATCTTATTCCTTTTAATGGAAGAATATAGATGTTAAAACAGAATCATGGCCAGGAAGAAGGAAGGGAGTAAAAGAAAGGAAGAAGAAGAGGAAGAACAACTAGAACAAGAAGGAGGAGGAGGAGGAGACGGGGATGTAAGCATTAAGATTACTCTTCCGTCCCGCATCTAGAATCTCCTACTTAAGTGTCCTAAACTTTAACTTCACAAACCTTGACGGGCCATATGTTTTTCTAGGAAGTCACTGGAAGGAGTGTCAAAATACAGAGATTTTTGAGAAACGTTACTGGTTTCATGTTATACAGTTCTTCAAGGGATCATCTTCTTGGAAAAAAACACTCTCAGTTTGAGTTTTAAATTCTTGTCACAAATTCTGAGATACTTAAAAACTATCCTCTGCTATTTGAAACTCTCTTTGAAATTGAGACATGAATTTATAAATAAACAGTTTCTTAAACCCAGAGGAATCGTGCAATTTTGAATTTACAGAATCTATCAGATGCACAATTTGACAATTTAAATACAATTAGCAATTTCCTACTTTAACCACCTTCCCTCGCAATCTCACTGCGTAAGCACACGGCTGTTTGGAAAACTTTACTTTGGGCGTCTCTGTCACCGTCTCCTGCTACACACTAGGTTGTGCCATCTGTGCTATCTAATGTCATCTTTAGCATAATTGCACCAGGCAAGAATTTTGCCTCTGTTTATAACCAAAGATAGCCTTGGACAGAGAGGCGACAGGGCTTGCTAGAACCTAAGAGACTGTAAGAGGCAGAATAAGGTTTAAAGAGGAGTAGTCCCAACAGAAAGTAGATAAAGGAACATTAGTAGTGTTACGGTACAGATAAAAAGTGCACTCCAAAAGCATCATGTGTTCCGCAGTGGGGTGTTCCGAAGACGCTGAGATCCTGGGGGCACCATACTTACCAGTGGCTTAATCCGTTCATAAGTGTGTAGCTGAATGTGCTGCTAGAAAGTGGACTCTAATCAGAAAAGGTGGGTCGGGGCTGTGACCTCGGAGGGTGTGCAGGACTCTCGCCCCAGCCTCTGCCTTTCTCTCTGCTACTTGGCCACCATAAGTCAAGTAACTTTTCTCCTCCACTCTTCTGCCAGGCCGTTTCTGCCTTAGAGTCGGCCAACTATGCACTGAAACCTCTGTAACCAGGAGTCAAATAAGTATTTTCTCCTCTAAATTGACTTTCTCACGTATTCAATTACAGGGATGAAAAAATGTCTAATAAAAACAACTAACATTGATGGAGTGATTTTTGTATGTTGGGTATTTTAATGTATTGATAGATTTAATCATTGCAAGAATCTTCAGGATCTATAAAAGTCTCAGTTTAAATATGAAGAGAAAGCAGCACAAAGTAGTTAAAACACATACCAAAGGTCGGACACTTAGACGGTGGAGCCAGGATTTCAGCCGTGCAGTCTGACCCCAGGGGCTAAGTTCTGAATCACGACACAGATTGCCCGAACTTATGAACAGAAAGAGGGAAACACAAGCTGTGAACATGTAAATATTAGATTTTCTCGTTATCTCTTCTTCTGACTCTGTTGTTTCGTTTTGTTTGTTTGACTGAGATAGGTAAAATGAAGAAAGGAACTTGTAGTTAATTTTTGAAAATGGAAAAATTCCTTTCACTAGTTTAACTACTCTGTGATACAGAATGTAACCTCACACGTGCATAGATAGACTGTATCGAGGCATTAAAAAGTGTGTAAAAAACTGACTCTGGAAGTCTTGGGAGAGAGTCCCTCTATGCAGTGACCGATATTAGGAAAGATAGGGTCTGTCAGCAGTTAGCAGCAAGAGCTTCTCTTTTGTAGATATAACTTTTGCAAGTCCTTGGGCTGGAAAGTGCTATGTTCCAGCTAGTACAAGCCTTCACTAGTTGCACGTCCTCGCTAATGCTAACTTCTCTTCTGAGAATGAGTATAAAAGTCTACCAGGTAAGAATAAAAATATCAAAAGTTTGTTGAGAGGACAAAATGAGATGATATATTTAAATGCACTATAAAACCGTAACACAATAAAAACATGAAATATTGTTGTAAGTGTTGACTGCATTTTCACCAAGACAAGTTGTAGAGCCAGAGCTAGTAGAAAAGAGCAGGAAATTTAGTTAATGTTTCCTAATAAACTGTTCTGCTAGATAAAAAAAGTTCACATACGAAGTTATCAGTATGATTACATTGACCATTCCAGGCATTAAGCTGTAAATAAATCACAGATTATGAAGAAAATACATGAACAGAAAATCTATAATTTATACCAAAAAAATCCTAATCATGGAAAACATGATAATGCTTTAAACAAAAAATAAGTTGATTTTTTTTTCAAATTTCAGGACTTTTCAAGCTTTTGAATGTGCTATGGTGCACTGTGAAATAGAAGGGAGAAAGAGAGAGCATGGACACAAGAAGAAAGAAGCAAGAGGAAGACAGAGAAAGAGGAAGAAGGAAGGAAAAAGAGGAGAGGTGTGGTGTGTGCATTTCTCAAACTTAACATCAAGATTCCCCAGCAAACTGTATCCTTTCAATTAATAACGAATTTCAGAAGGAAAATTATACCCACATAGCTAAGTATGGAAATAGTCAAGATTGTAAAATGAAGTTTCATTTTGTAAAATGAAGATTTGTCCCATGTGATAGGGATCATTGCAAAAGCCCTGACTTGGATCCCAGGTAAACTATTCAACTATTTTCTCAATCATAGGAGTTGGAAATTTGAGTTCAAAACATTTTTAAATGGCTTGCAATGATTTAAAAGCACAAGTCTCCCATTTTGTAGTCCATAATTATTCCTTTTACAAGGTAATTGATATAACATAGTATAGAACATCAAAAAACACAATAAGTAAATTATAATCTTCCTTTTAGAAAATAAAACTTCCATGACTCTATATAGCAAAAAAAGGGAGAAAAAAAGAAAATGAGAATACTGAAAGTCATGTATATAAAACATGGTTGAAGCCCAGATCCATTAAAAAGGAAAGTTCCCTTTGCTCCCTGCTAAAATTTATAATGATGAATACCAGGAATATTTGGGCTTTGTTTACATTTTTAACCAATTTTATCCACTACATATTCTTTCCTTATTCTTATAAAATATAAAAATATTTAAGCTTGTTAACTCTTAACAACACAAGCCTAATAATTGCAAATGCTTGGATCTCAAAGGACTCAGTGTAGAAAAATAAATTCAAACATCAATTATTTTTAAGTCTAGCAATAAAAATGTGCACAACCAATTACACTTTAATTGCTCTTCTCTGCCACTGTTCCTATGCATGGGTGGCATTTAAAATATATTTTTGTAGGGAATTTAAGACGAGGTCTTTCTCAATCTTTTATCCCTTGGATATGGTTATGTGGGCTGATCATTACAGATTCTTTTATTTACATCAAACACGAGGGCAATGAATCAGAATCACATCCAGATTCTAAATTCCCCAAGTGATCAAGGCCTGGAGGATGGGTGGTCAGAACCATACCGTCTCCTTCTCGGTAGGAACCATACCATCTTCCTCTCTACTGTTTCCCAAAGAACCAAGAGCAACACTCTTCATAAAATTAAGTACTTAAGGCATGCTGTTGCCTAAATGGAAAAAATTGCCTAAAAATACAGTTTGCATTATTGATTATTTTCATAAATAATAACTAACATCCATGTGGCTAAAAAATTGCCAAGCCACCATTTTAAATATTTTGATTATTTAATAGTCAAAAGACTCTAAAAGTTAGTTCAATTTTAAATTTTTTTTTTTTTTTTTTTTTTTTGTGGTGCCGGGGATCGAACTCAGGCCCTTGTGCTTGCAAGGCAAGCACTCTAATCACTGAGCTAAATCTGCAGCAGTTAGTTCAATTTTAATCTATATTTTCCCCATTTTACAGATTAGAAAGTTGAAGCTTGGGGAAACTAAGGAAAACTGATTCTTTCGGCACTACAATACATATGATGGCATGTATTTAGTATGTTAATGATTTCAATGATAATTTGAAAAGGTTTTGAAGTTCAAAACAAATATTTAAAATTTTAAAAATTAAAGCCCTTAGAAGAAACAAGGAGTAATGTGAGAGAACTGACATTAGTCATGGCTACCCTTCATTTTCCTAAGAGCTTTGATTGCCAGACTGAAATCTATACAAATCCGTAGACTTCAATATTGTGTGAACTACACCTCACAGGTAAGTAACATAGCAGTATTTTTAGATCCAGCAGCTCTTTTTTGATGGGATACATGTGAACCACGGTGAAACTTACAGGATTATAAACCAGGAGACAACCGTGTAGATCTGCTGAATCAGCACCTTCGAGAATGTATGTTTTACAAACGTCCTTAAGGCGTCTCATGCTCAGCCGAAACTGAGGATATGCATCATTATAACTTATCACATTCAAATTCTGCCTTCTGCCTCAGTCCTCTATAAATACAAAACGCTAAGACACTCTGAAGTTTCAACTTAATGAAGATATCGTGCAAGGTTGTACAATATGCTTAGCTTTGTAGTGAGCCAATATCATGTCACAGTCACGACAGTTCAAGGCATACAGTCAGTTGGTCAAACCCTGTCCTCGCATCCTAACACGCCCCGGTCACCTGGAGAGCTGAGGGAACTGGAGCCAATCCAAACCTTCCTTAGCAGACGACATCACAATCTCCGGCCCTATCAACAAGCCACCATTTTCTGCCGCTCAATGAACCTGCAGCATTTGGTTCTCCTGACACCCCTTCCAGGCAAGACCACGACGCCTGTGTGCGGCTACCTGCCTCCCTCTGCTAGTCAAGACATTCAGAATCCTGAATTTCCTGTTCCAGAGCATCATGCCAGTCCTCTAATAATGGGAAGATTCTCCGAATGGATAATCATTCTAATTTCTTCTGGATATAGTGAGACTGAGAGTCCAGTGTCTCACCTGGAGAAGTTATAACTTGCTTAAATTCATGTAAGCAGTAAGTAATGGAGCAAGTATCCAAATTCACATCTCTGATTCTAAAGGTCATTTCTTTCCACTTTTATAGCCCCTGCTTAGAGATTTTGCTTCAAAACGAGATGTTTTCAGCTAGCCCATGAAAGGTAATGAATCCTAGGACATTCATCATTAAATTAAGTTATAAGTTGCTCAAATTTATGTAAGCAGTAAGTAATGGAGTGGGTATCCAAATTCACATCTCTGATTCTAAAGGTCATTTCTTTCTACTTTTATAGGCCCTGCTTAGAGATTTTGCTTCAAAACGAGATGTTTTCAGCTAGCCCATGAAAGGTAATGAATCCTAGGACATTCATCATTAAATGTTTTCTGTGTTGCACTTATAATGTAAGTGTGCTTTTTTTATGTAAGAACTGCACATTCCATATACCAGAGCAAGGAAAGGCAGAATTGTCCTTCTGTTATTAAAGGATGAGACCTGGACTTTTATTCTTACACAAAAAAGGGTGATCCCTTTCAAATGCAGGTGGAACACCATAAATGCTTTAGTTGGAGATGATGTTTAGCTCAAAGAGAAAGAATAATTTTATTTTTCTTAGGTATTTGCCTTCAGAAAGTATACAAGCCTGCTTTATATAAAATACCCAGGGGAAACACAATGTTCTCCTTAATTTTTATCAAACAGTCATTTGATGACCATGACATTGAGGATGAACAGTGTAAGCGTATTAGTGGGAGTTTTGGAGAAAGGGGCAGAATTTGGAGAAAGTGCAGAGGGATTGGGCTTGTTATAGGCAGAGACAGGCGAATGGGCTCACCCGCATCTGTGATTGCAGCTTTGGTACTGGAAGGGTAAGGGGACTTTTTCTTAATTTTCTCTTGGAAGTAACAGAATAAGACAGAGAATAGGAGAAAGGTCAAATACTTGAAGAGAGAAAAAGTGAGATTCCTGGAGAAAGTAAATAGGATTTGGTGTCCGGTAGAGAACTCAGCTGAGGTTGTTCATGAATTTATGTTTTACCAGTTTTACCAGTTTTCCAACTTTCTCTAGTAGCCCTTAGCAACTAGAGTGCAGAAATACTGAAAACGGATCACTGAGTTGCTCTACATTTGGAATGTGGCCTCAGGTCACAGTGACTACTCAGAATCCAGCTCGCTCAGGGGGCTGGCATAAGGATCCTTGAAATGGCATAGAAGAAGAGGGTAAGAAAATGAGGTGCCGGTGAACTTAGGGATCCAAAGAGATTGAAGAATGGTCCTGACTGGAGAAGATAACAAAGAGGCTCGAAGGGTGTTAGGTGGTGGTCAGAGAAGAAGATATTTGAACAAGTGGTTTTGGAAGTGGATAGTTTCTAATAATGACAAGATCAGGGTATGACAACAGGGTCCATGTGGTGTGCAGAAAAACATTGGAGAGGAGAGCATCAAAGAACAGAAAGCCAAAGCCAAGATAGACCACATCTCATTGAGGCTGAAGCAGGACCTGGTGGTAAGAAGACTGGGGCCAAAATCTTACATAATTAAGAAAAGGAAATTGATAATGTACAGGTCTGGGAATAGGAGGGGAAAACAACGATACCTTTAAATGACAGCATTCTTGAAAAACCAGGGGTTTTAAAAAGAGGGTAAAGCCGTGATCTCTTTAAGGTGGACATCAACTTACACACTAATTGTCATACTAAACACTCGGAAGAGCTGTTTTTTATTATGGAGGAGGAGAACTCTCTATTCTTTAAGGAACACAGGAGGTAGCCTTTCCAGCACTCTAAAAAAGGACAAACAGGCATAATACAGCTCTAATGCCAGAACTCCCTTAAAGGAAAGGGAGATAAGAGGAGAAAATGTGACAGTAGTTGGAAGAACTTCTGATAATAATTCTTAAAAATGGTCCACAAAAGTAAAGTATTCCCTCTGTTAGAACAAGGAATCCTGCCCCAGTGAGAATATAAGGTAAGCTCTCAAATATCAATGAGAAGTTGATATTGCCCTCAAACTCTCGGATTTGTTGCATTTTTTTTAACTGAGGATTGAACCCAGAGGTGCTCTAACCCTGAGAGACACCCCACAGTCCTCTTCAGATTTTATTTTGAGACCCCACTAAGTCACTAAGGGTGGTAGGTGATTGGAAGCAAGGCTGGAAGCAAATTTACAACCCTTCTGCCATGGCTTCCCTGAGCGCTGAGATTACCGGTGTGCACTGCCATTCCCAACCAGTTGCTGCCTTATGTTTCCCTCATTCCATTTGCTCAGAGGGACAAATTCTTCCTGAACTGGTATGAGACTGCTGAAGAATTAGAAATGAATATGTGACAATGGACAGAAGATGAATTGCTGACAGAGTCTCAGAAAGCCCCTTAATTGGCTCCAAATGAAAGGCAGGAAGGCACCCACGTTAATTATTTTAAATGGCACAAAATGGTAAGAATCACATTGTAGTAAAATGTGTGTTAAGATCGAGTTCAAATTGTCAAAAAGAAAAATCTTTGTATAAAACCTCTATATTGATTTTGGATTCTAGGGAAGGGATTTTATCTGTCACTTTTCATAATGACCTCCAAAAATTAACTGTTTCCATATATTTTAAGCAAATCTCTCAATGGATTAACAAATTAGAGCAACTACCTTTTGGGAAGCCCTGTGCCAGACTCCCTAGGAAAAAAGAAAGAATATAAGCAGGATCTCTGGTCTAAAGCAATTTACATCTACCAGGGAACTCTAAAAATAGTAAAATATTTTGGAGCATGTACACCTAGTCATCTACACAGCATACACAAAAGATTACCATTGCTAACACCCTCATCCAAAGGCTGCAACTATTTTAAATTTCACACACAAAAAGAAAATTCAAAATGGCAAGTGGATTTCTCAAATCCATGAAAGTTGTCAAATGTATACTAGAATTTCTGAAAAATTTAACTTTTGCTATGTCAGTTATTAAACTATTCTCTGCTCGACTTAGAATATTATTTTGCTACCATTTAGAGACAAGCATAAAATATACATTTAGTTCAATTGTCAGTGTGTTTTTATGATGGTCTTGGGCTAGTGGACATTGTCACAAAGACTGACGTGTATAATACAGGTCAAGCCACTGATGTTTCCATAGCAACATTTCTCAGTGCCTATTATTTCTGTGTCACTAGGAGGAAATAGTATGAGGGATGCTTTTCCTTCCAATAAACTAATAGGTTAGTTTATTTCTCTGATTATTGATCACCCTTTACTTGGAAGAGTACAGCTTTGATTTTAGATGACTTGACCCTGAGTACACTTAAAATTCTCTCTACCTGTTCTTTATAGTACAACACAGCGTCTGTCAGTGTTATGGCTTATCTCTACCTGTCTCCCCAAAGCTTCATGCTCTCATACGTGAGGCTTTCCAGAGTTGGCTGGATCTAGGGCAGGTGATACTGGAATTTAGGGCATGTCATACTAAATTAGTCCACTGAATGGAATTAGCAATCTGGGTGTGGATAATGGGAAAGCCCGACTTGGGTGTGGGTGCCACCACCAAAAAGGCTTGTACCCTAGATGGGACAGAAGAGAAGAGGAGGTTTGCTTCTGTTGTTTCTGTTTGCTGCTTCACTGCCTTCTACCTGCCATGCCATGAACTGTTTCTCCTCTGTGATGCCCTCTGCCATGCCATTCTACTTGGAGCCAGTCGACTATGGACTGAAAGCTCTACACACTGTGAGCTTGTCCCAGCAATGAGAAAAGCAACCAGAACAGTCACTGTTAGACCATCCCAAAAGTGGGGGAAGGAAAGGAAAGTGTGCCTTTCAAAAGACAGCTATGTTAATGCCTTTCTTTTCCTCTTCCCTTCCTTCCTACTGTGGCCCGAATGTCTGCATTATCTGAAAACTCATATGTCGAAACCGAACCACAAATGTGATGGTACTGAGAGGTGGGAACTTCTGGAGATGATCAGGTCATGAGATTTTAATGTCCTTATAAAAGATGCCCAGAAGAGTTTAAATAAATACCTCATTCACCAGGTGCAGAAACAGTAAGAAGTCAACATCTATGAACTAGAAAGCAAACCCTCATTAATCAACAAACCTGATGGTAACTTGATGTTGAATTTTTGAGCCTCCAGAGCTATGAGAAATAATTTCTGTTATTTGTAAGTGACCCAGCTCATGGTACTTTTGTTGCAATTGTCTGAACTGACCAACACATTTGCGAAATGCTTACTGTTTACCAAGTGCTTCCACTTCTTCAAACATTTATCACATGTATACCAGGTGAAAGCAGAGGCTCTATGCACTGATGAAGAAGCAGAAATCTAGCCCGTGGTCTGGCCCTGGAGTCTTCACATTAGTGACTTCTCTCATTTTCAGCTTTAAATAGCATGTACCCTTCCTTCAGAATAAATAAATTGAATTAGGAGAAACTGTGATACATAAACAAATTTCATATAATGAATTAGTTTATCAGAAACCTTCCCAAACTTGTACATAGCATCCAGGCCTTTCCCAGGTTTTGCAAGTATGATGCTTTGCTGGAGCTTGGCCCTATAAGGCAGAAATGTGCCTTCTCTTTCCACAGGGGAAAGGACACTTAGCTGAGCACAGGGTTCAGTGAAATGCACCCTCTGTGCACCCTAGAAAACCACAGTTCACCAGTGCAGAAATTAACCATGCCCGATTGATATATAAACAATGGTGACATCATTGTCACAGCACACATGGTGACTTGCTTGGGAAATTATCCAAAAATCAGCAAAGCACATTAAAGGGAAGGGCAGAACAGGACTCTGGTGTTGTCTTGTACGTGTGCATCTTTCTTCAAAATCAAGCAGCAAACCTACTTAGAACAGATGTTCTTATGTTTAAATGGCTAATTTGGTTAATTCACAGTTGTCAGGCATAATGTCAGTTATTTGTCCTTTTATAATAGTGTATCTTAGGATGTAAAAATTTTCCATCTTGTCATTAACTAGACCCCTCTATCTACAAAGTGTCGCTCTTCAGGGTTCCCTCTGACTATGTTCAGTCCTTTGCAGAACAAATAGGTGAAAAGACAGAAGTATGTATTCTGAGATCTGGCAGCTCAGCTAGTTGCTGAAATCCCGGGAGCCTGCTGATGAAGAAAACTTGCTTAGCAAGTTGTGAAAAGTTCTGGGAGTCAGGGAGAAGACAATTAGCTTAAATCATTCATTCCTCATATAATGTTAAGGTTATTATGAATTTCAGGAAATAGAAAATGTATATTCTCCAGGCTCATATTTATTTTGAATAATTAATGAAGACACAAGAAGAAAGCAGCATTCTTCTGCACATCAAATAGTTACATCACAAATAGTTCATTTTACACCAGATCTCACCAATGAAACAAAATATTTTAACGAGTTTTGGGTAATAAAACAATGTGAGTCACTATAACATCATATATGCCGATTGACACAAATTGTGCCATTACGCATAAAACTTCAGCCACTTCAAACCAAAAGAGCTTTATTTTCCACTGTAGCTCTTTCAATCTGTGAATGTAAGGAACATAAACTAGGGAAGCTATACAAATATTTGACTGTGAGATTTTATAGCATAAAAAATTAAAGATTTTTGGATTAAACTAATTTTTGAAACAAAATCACCTCCTCTCAATCTCCATCCCCATTATTTATCCATACATAGTAGTGGCCAAAATGGAAAAAGAATTAATATTTTCTATGGAGGTGAAGAATAACTACTTGATAGTAATGATGGGAAATGCCAAAGACTTTTAGCTTATTAGATAAATTGTTGTATATTGAGCCTCCTTTAGGCATTTGGCTCAATGCTGCATGTTGGGGATACAGAAGTAAAGAGGAGGAGTGATTTTTCATGTCTAAATGGAGCTTGTATCTTCATGTGTGAAATAGGTGACTACATATATAAATGATGGACTCTCCTTGTTAAATGGAGAGCTAAGCATTATGTGTCAAGTATACAATATAATTTTTAGCAACACTACATCAACTATGTGGAGGACTTTCACTCATAATACCATTATTTATTGAGTTCCAAAGTTCCCATGAAAAATGATATATGTTATTAAAAAGCAACATACCATTGGGTATGAATAATTTATTTTTAAACAAACTTATTGAAAGCTGAGGGAAAAAAAAAGTACCTGACTTAGTGAAGTCTTCTGGGTGGTAAAAATTAATATGATTCTCTCATCGGTCTACCCCAGATGCCACAGAATCAGGCTCCCAGGAGGAAATGCCCCCATGCGCCTTCAAAGATGCAGTAAGGAAACACAGGGATGTGGGTATAGTCACTGCAAAGTAGCTCCAACAAATCAACTATTCTGCCTTCATCAGCCCTGGAAGGGCTGTCGGGCACAAGGAGAGTAATTAACTAGAATGGTCACCAGGCAGTGAGCAGAGGCCAAAATGAAGTTATTCACAGGAAAGATGAATATGAAATCATGATTGCAACCCACAAAGGGGCCTTTAGATGTTTTATGATCCTCTTTTTCAAATCTTAAACTGTAAAGGCCATTTCAAGCAGTGTTGAGATACCAACTTCACTGAGGTCTTGGGTTGGTCTTATCTTGCCAAGGTCCAGGCTCAAGGCCAGCCCGAGTCCTGCACATGGACTCTGGGGAAGCCTGGAAGAAGGAAGATGTTGGAAGAGCAGATACAACGTCTCGTCCAGCTCTCTTTCCCACCCAGCGCCCTTTCCTCAGGGTAACTGCTTCCCCTTCACTCCCGCAAAAGTCCAGGCCCCTGAGGTCATTCTCCATTAAAAATATGATGTAAGTGAGCACTCTGTGTGAATTTCAACAGGACACATTATAATTTTTGATCTTACAGGAAAAAATTAAGATCCGTGTTACAGAGAACTGCACTAGACATTACTCTCTCCACATGAACCCTGACTTAAGCACAGGGTGTTTGGCAACAGCTTTATAACATAAGTCAAAATAAAATTGGTTGCCATGCCTCCCATATAGTTACATAAAAATCATAAGTAGCAAAAATGTTCATGTTTTACACTTATGGTTTACCCAGTGTTTTGTGCATTGTCATATTATGTAACCACCCACGAAGAATATATCCACTGGTTAATTTTCCTCCCCTTCAACATACTCATTTTGGGTCCTGTGTAACTGAGGTTTTGGTTATGAAAGAGATCCAAACAGAATATTTTCTGTAGTAAAACATGCAATTTAAGTCGTGCTGTATTAGAACGAGGTGAGTGCGGCACAGTGTGAATCACTCATTCCTCCTGGGGAGGTAGGTGTCCTTACCTCCTTAGGACACTTGGCGTGCAGACGTGCCAAATATTTGGTCCATATTTGCATGACAGGGCTGGGATGACGGAGGTCAGAACTTAGACCCAGTTACTACACCCACATACCCAAGCTCTCGTCACTAAAAGCTCATCGTCTTAATCCCAGTTTAGTGACAATTTGGTAAATCTTGACACATTCAACTTTTGTTATGACATCAGAATTGTAAATGCTGTTCTAGATATTAAAGACTGGAAAAGTATATTTTCTTATTTGATTGGATCATGGCTAAAATCTTAAGGATTTTGTGAAGGCATAAATTATAAAAATAAAAGGTAACCATATCAATATTGGCACTCCACTTTGGACTTCCAAGAATAGCTCTGAGTCCGTAAATGGGTCTCACGTGACCTTCAGAAATTCATTTTCTTGAGGCCAAGAGTACGCATAGCTCAAGACAAAAATCTATATCTGAACCCATTTAAGTGGGGATTCAATAAAACATTTTATGGAGGAATGAAACATTAATTTGAAGAATAATGATAATGAGGTTTAATTCATTTGTTCATCAAAGATTTTTTGAGTAACAATGAAATTACACGGTCTGCTGTATGTTTCTAAAATTACCAATCTATTCATTAGCTTCCTGGCAACAGAATCATAAAAACAATGAGGAGATGGGATTCATAACACCAATGTAAAGGTTATAAATATGCAATATTGGCTATTCCAAGGGAAGATAATGATGCTTGACTCCAAAACTCCAGCTGGCCCCTAGCCCCCATCTCTTCATGCTTAAGCAGCTGGCAGCATGAGGTCCCTGCCCACTGGGAGCTTCTGGCTCCGAGAGAATTAACATCCCCAAAATGCAACTCTTTCAGCCTTTCTTTGCCACAGTCCACCAAATATGATTTCTGTTTGACTGTTAGCCCCTTCCTTCTCCTCTTCCCCAAGGAGGGTCCTGATTGATCTAACTAGTCCTCGCATTCTGTATCCCAGAATGGGAAGATGTGGGACGAGAAAGAAAATAACAAGAGGGGCAAAGGATGAGAGCTGGAAGAATTTTACTTCAAATAAAATAACTAAGAACTTGAAAGAAAAGTGAGACAACAACCACAGTGCAGGGAGGTAGTGGGTGGGAAAGAAAACTGCTAAACCTTAGATATTTTGCAAAACTGTGTAGTTTCCCCATGATGGCATTGGAGAGATCCTAGTATAGATTCTGGGCTATTACAACCATGCTGGTTGCGTGGATGCATTTGGCATGTGTTCTTTAATGCTTAGCGCCACCCCCCCAGGGCTGCAACCTGGCGGGCCATCCGCCTCTAAGTGCTGTACCGTTTGATAGGGAGCCAGGCGCAAGATAGACACTGTGCTGACTTCCTGCCTCTCTCCGGGAACAATGTTGTCCCTTGGAGGCACACTGTCTCAGTTAAGTCAGGATGGCATCACACAGAGTCGATCCATCCACAAGGAAATGGCCCACAGGAAGGCCTAAGAAGTGCACTATTCATCTCCTCCTGGATCCTCCCTCCGAGCCAGCCAGAGTTATCTCCTCCTGGATCCTCCCTCCGAGCCAGCCAGAGTTTTATTCTCTGTTAGTTTTCTTTCTGACATCTACATGAGAAGGAACCATAATTAGGAGCTCATGGAGGCCAACTTCAGCTCAAAACTTTCCAGAGTAACTTAATGACAACAGTCAAGATCTCACTTAACCCTAATTACGTATTTGCTTTCATGAATTTTCTTATATACTGGCAAAGTATTGAGCAATAAAACATCTTTGAATGCATAGGCTTTACAATTTGGAATCCCTTTCATGAATACACACACTACGTATTCATAGTCACGGTGATCAATATTACTTTTTATTGCATTTCAAGCATACTCTGATTTACAGAACATTTTGAATCACTTCTTAGAGTAACTAACCATATGAAACCACAATGTGGCAGGCAGTAGCAAGGTCACAGTACACAAATTAAACGAAACAGGTCTGTAATAGGGTTGTCACGAGAAATGAATGGTTAATGGGGGATTTGGTGATAGAAGGTTTAGATTGGACTACTTCCTTGGAGAAAAAGAAGTAATGTATTTTAATAGAATACCAAGGACCAAGTTTAACAGACCAATGCAAATCAATATTCAGCCCACACCTGCACACACGTACACATATCCACCATATACATGTATGTGTGTGTGTGTGTGTATTCATGCACACATACACAAAACCAAAAAGCTAGAACAAAATTCAGAGGATGGTAAAAGGCTTATGCACTTAGTCTTTTCACTTCAGCATTACTTTCTCCTGATTTGGAAGGCCTCTTTCAGGACAAGAGCTGAGGTACCTGTGCTGAAATGGAAGTTTAAGAAAAGAGAAGAGAATCTGATGCACAGCTATATTAAATGCAGTGTCTTTTCAGCAAGAAAGCCCACCAGTTCTAAAGCATCTATGTCAATTTCAAGCCTTCTTTGCAAAGAATCATTTGGATTGAGCAAAACACAGACACTGAAAGAATTTCATAATTGCAATCCAATGCACTTGAAGCCGACACTTCCCATCAGCTTCCCTCTCAACGTGGATCTGTGCCACGTGGGAGGTGGGGCCTGTTAATTGCATGGTGTCAGCACCTGTCTGCCTGAAAAGCCATTCAGAGCAAATGCTGTTTCTTAGGAGAAAAACGAGGCCCGCATATCAGAGAAAAATGCAAGCTTCGCTTTTACCACAACTTCAACAGCTGCGCCTTCCTTCTTGTTGAGATCGATGTGCTATTTTATCTAACAGCAGGAAAGGAGATGATCCTGTAATGTGGCAGCAGTTAAAAAAGGAGAGAATGTTAATGTGGAGGCGCAGACTCGATTTCCCTAGAGACCGTACCCTCCAGGAGCTCAGGACTCTGAGATGTGCCATAATGGGACAGAGCCGACTCAATGGTGTGTGACAAGTCATCACACTACAAGTTAGCTGGAACATCAGATGGGGACGCGGTGTGGGGGACAATGGCTGAAGAGGCGCTGAGCAGAGAGGAGCTCCCTGACGGGGCAGTCGCTCTGCACAGCGGCCTCCATCCTAACACTGGCCGGAGGATGAGGCACTGCACCTGGACGTTCCTGGGGGCAGCTGGTCTGGCCTGCCGCTTGGATCAGAGCTGCATGAGGGCTCCTTAGGCACTATCCTTGTGCATGCAGTATGATGGTGTGCAGAACAGTCAATAACCAAGATAATATTCTAATACAATAGTTATAAAATGAGAATTAATGCAAAAATATTCACTATGAACAGAGTATCACATTTTAAATGAAAAACAAGAAATGGTGCTGTACTCGTGTCAGGTACCTCCCCAGCCTCACACTTGCCCTGCTCCTCCCTGGGCTGCTGGGGCACTGCGTGACATTTATGCCAGGAAGCTACACAGATACAAAGCACCACTCCCCAGAGCACATGCTGGAGTCCACGTGCTGTGCCAGACTAACAGCAATATTTTGTTTCACTCCGGTGAACTTTTGAGGTCAACATTAGCGTTCCATTTGGCAAATGAGAGAGCTAAGGTTCCCACAAGCCAAGAACTTGGGCCAAGATTTGGATACTGGCTGACGGACTGTCTTCTGCGTGCCTTCCTCCACCATGCTTTTACCCACTAATAATGAAACTCATGCCATGCACCCTAAGGAACTGACACAATGGGGAGAGGTCTGCTGTGATGGAGAAACAGTCAGCTCCTGTGTTCCAGTCTGGGAACCTGTTAGCAAAATCCATGTCAAAACTAAGGATCTAGCTCTAGAATAGGACCCATGGAGCAGTATGTTTTCCTTGGAGGAAAAAAGCTCACAGTTGCTGTGTGGATTTCCTGAAAAAATGTGCCACAAACAGGGTGACAAAGATCAACAGAAATCTCCTTTCTCACAACTCTGGAAATGAGAACACAAATCAAGGTGTCCACAGGTAGTTTCTGGAAGTTCTGAGGTAGAATACACTCCATGCCCCTCTCCTAATTTCAGGTGTGGTAGGCAATCCTTAGTGCTCCCAGGCTTGTGCTGCCAGATTCCAATATCTATTTCTGTCATCATACGATGTTCTCACTGCGTCTGTGTCCAAGTGCCCCTCTTCTTATAGAGACACAAGTCATGTTGGATTAGGGCCTATCCCGGAGATTTCACCCTAACTTGACTATGTCTACAAAGATACACTTTTCAAATAAGGTCACGGTAATAGGTTCCAGAGGTCTGGGCTTCAATCTGTCTTTTAGGGAGCATAGTATAAACCATAATTCTTATACCCACTAGAAAAACAACAGGGTGCTTTTTGTGTTTTACTCCCAGTCTAAGAAATATGTCCTTCATACAGGCTCTGGAGTCCACTTATTATTGTGCTGCTTCAATCCTCAGTACTCTACAACAAAGCCTCCTTGTCTTGGTGGTCCCCTTCCTCTTCTGACATGCCCACCTGTTATAGTTTAGGTCTAGAATGTCTCCCCAAAGCTTCATGTACCCAAAGGTGGGGCTTTTGGGAAGTGATTGGACCAAGGTGGTGCTATACTTGTTGATAGATTAATCCACTGAAGAGTTCAAAGATAAACGTGTCGTTAGGAAGTGGGGCCTCGTCATAGGTGATGCAGTCACTGGAGGAGTGACCTAGAAGGATGTGTCTCTCCCTGGATCCTCCCTTCCCTCTCTATTTTCTGACAGCCATGATGAGCATCTGTTCCCTTCCAGACCCTTGCACCATGCTTTCCTGCTCTGGAGCCAGCTATCTATGACTGAACCCTGTAAAACAAAACAAAACAAAACATGAGCCAAAATAAACCTGTCCTCCTTTCCACTGTGAAGGGTGGGAATTTCGTCCTGGCAATGAGCAAGTGACTAGAACACGACCATTCCAGAGCTGCCAAAGTCAGATCAAACTACCAGCCTCTGAAAATCTCATCTGTGTCTTCTTGCCTTAGCTTTGTCCAAACCCAATCTGTTCCTCACGGCCCTTTTAAATTACTGTCTGCTCGGTGAGTTTCTCCCACTACCCTAAAGTTTTCTGTCTTGTTCCTGGGCTGCCTGGCCCAACGTTTTCTCTGTGATGTTGAGCTTTTTCTATTCTGCCCTATAATTTCTGTCATCAAATCTTTCATTTGTATTATCTCCTTTTTTATAGTTGTGGGCACATGAATAATCACGCTTGCCTTTGTATTTGCAGGTATACAATACCTTCCACATAGAGAGTGCTGATTAAATACTTGATAAATTGACAGACATATTGTCTGGTCAAGAATTTCAGAAAATTTTGCATTTCCAGAGTGATCATTGCTATAGAACAAATAATGAATCTAATGTCATTGGATCTTTCAGCCCTGGTTACATGTTAGTAACATGTAGATAATCAAAACCAACTGCAACTTCACACTGATGTCACAAAAATACAACAAAATATTAGAAAACTTCATCAGTTACATTGCACATGATAAATACTGAAAAAATATCTGTGGACCATCAATGTGTTAATTTTCTCAGCCTGTTTCAGTTTGTTAAAGCTCTGAAAACTCCTGAGTTCTGGCCAAGGCAGACAAATGAAAAGCTACAGCAGGTGTGTTGGTTAGTTTGGCTCCTTTCTGGGCAACCAGTTCAGTCCAGATGTACTTGAGAGAACCATAATCCATATCCGCTCCCTCTGTAGTGTCCAGTGGCCCTTGATTTTATTAATTTACACCCTGACTCATTTCATAAAAGCATCTATGAAGTGGCTGGCTTGTTATTAAGATCTCAGAGTAGCTATGTTATTGCCTGTCCTTGGAAATTAACCACAGCGAGTGCACTTCCTGAGGTGAGGCAATGTCCACTTAACCCCACCCCCAGACCTAGCTGGTGCTCAATAAATGATGGATTGAACTGGACCCCTCCACTTAAACCTACACTTCCTAATGTAGTAGCCCTGGTACCTGCTTTTAAAATCAAATGTTATATATTGCTCCTCTTTACTGTTCTGAAATAAAATTCATATAACTTTCCTTTTATTTTTTTCAAAAATTCAATATAATACCAAACTATAAAATGAAGGCGCATCAAAGGGTAATTATTTAAAATGAAAAAGCATATATCACAATATATAAATAATCGAGCATGGCCACACTTAGAGAATCAATATCCTTGTAAGCTATATATCCTATGGTAATAGAACTGACTAGAAAATTAGGAGCAAATGTAAAGGCTTCTGATCTATCTGGAGAATCCCGGTGACTATGACCATTACAAATTCAAGATGATGTATATGGGTTCCATTTGTGTGGATATTTGTGTCAAGATTTTCCAAAATGGTGAATTCTCAATAAAGTTCTCAATACACATATTATTACCTTCTCCTATTTATATGATAAGTATGTTCTAAGAAACTGCAATATATATTAAGCCATGCAAACATCATTTTGTGTTCATATGTTTAAAAAAAGTTTGATTTTATTAACAAAGGTTCTCCTTACTTGAAGTGTAACAGAGAATCTTAAAGTCACATGACATGCAAACGATTCTGCAGTGTGCCAGACTATCTTGCACTTTAAAAGACATCTGGAGCAGGTTGATAAAGCCTACAATGCTTCCCTTTTCCTCAATAAGTGTCCGAACCTCCCCAGGGAACAGCAGTACTCCTGTGGGAGCCACTCGCTTAAGGAAACGCTCTCACCTTCTGTCAGCACCCACAAGGAAACCTCTAATCCCCTTCTTGTTCCTTCCAGTTACCTGAGGATACACATCCTATTACTCCAACAAGCCAGCCAAAACTCAACCAAGGAACTCCTGCCAATACTCAGCTCAAGAAAATAAATAGTAAAAAATGAACATGCCCATGAGAAATTTTCTCTTCTTTAGTCATTTCCTTTGCATAAAATATTTTTGTAAAAGACAGAGTCAATTTTCACATATCAGTTCTGCTTCACCTATTACCTAGCTCATGGAAAGAAGCCATTTATCCAGAAAAGGACACTGATGAGGTAGTTCACATTAACACGCCAACCAACAAGGATGCTAATAAAAATATGGTATCACTTAGGAAAACAGGCACTTCCATGCATGACACGAAACTGTGAAATGTGTGCTAACTCATCTCATTACCAATGAATTAGTGCAATTTACTCATCTCTTTCTTACTTGTTAGTCACCGCAGCCCAGCTCTGTGAATTTGCAAGGTCATGAGTATTGTTTCTATGTGACCTTGACTATTTTTGTATTCAATTTTAAGCCTGAGAGTCACACTTCAAAATAAGTACTCTCCAAAATAGAATAAAATTTCCAACAGGACAAGGACTATTGTCGTTTTTATTCAGTGCTGTATCCCGCAAATCTAGAATGAGGTCTGGCATCTAATAACTGCATCACAACAAGTTTGGAATAAATCAAATGCATATGGCAGAATGTCAGTGCAGCTGCCACATGCACCTCACTGCCACACTGCTGTCACAGCTGCTGTGTCGCAATCAGCAGGCTCCCTGAGCTTGCAGCCCTCATGCTCTGCTCAGCTTGGAACCTGAGATGCTAGGAGTGGACTGCACACAGATGAGCCTGGCATGTAGAGACGGAAGTCCAAGGCAGAGTGGCATCTGCCAGCTGTGCCAGTTAATCTTTAATCTTTCCACTTCTCTATGTGATACATCCAGAACAATGTGCTCGCCCACCAAGTCCCCCTTGGGCCAAGAGGGCCAACAGACAGGCAACAGATGCTCACATCTCCACAGGGAGCAGTACTTGAGGCTGCTTCTAATCAGATTCTCCACTTGCCCAGATACTTGGCTCCTGCTGGCAGATGCTGCCCTAACTGCTGATTAGCCAAGGAAAGATCATCAGTACCCTTCATTCCGCTTCTCCTCCCAACTGCCAAAGGAGATTGGAACTATGAAAGCTATCTTTCTGAATCAACTCTATTAAGTCCTTATTTTTTGAAAAAAAATGTATAAATAAATTAATAGTTGTTCATGAAAACCTGTGTTATATATATGGCCTAGAGTGGTGAGTGTTCTTCAGATCTTTGAAACAGTTGAAAAAGGAATGAAAGCAAAGTCTGCTTTCTTAAAAAATGCATATGCACCATATTTTCTGTAACTTTCAGGCAGCGTGGGGATACTCTGAGAAACTGAGTTAAATCCAATTTCAAAAGCCTCCCATAAGGAGCCCATCACATACCCATTTCCAGTTCTGTGATCCCTTGAAGCTACTTAACTGCTGCACAAGCCGCTTTCAGGAAAAGAATATGATCTCAGGCTCTACTGTTTAAGAAGAGGATAGAAATACATTGTCCTTCAGAACTTTCCCACAGCAAATCCCAAGCACATCATTGGGTACATGAAGAACACTTTCAGTTTAATGAAACTATTGATGAAACCTGTCAGGTGAAGTATTCTAGATCTATTGGAGAACAGCTGCTGATGGAGTCTGACTTTGTATAATGGCCTTCAAATGGGTTGTCTTCTTATCACCATGTTACACAAGAATAAAACAGCCGCAGCGACAAATGTTCATGGCTATAACCTCACTGCCACTCCTCAGCCATGCTGGGGAAGCTGTCCTCAGAATCTAAGTCTACCTCTTTGCTTTTTCATTCAGCTAGTAATTTTGATGTTCCATTTAGGCAGTAAAGATATACACTGGAGGATAAATTTCCAAGAACTGTCTCAGACACTTTCAACCAAGCGACTAGGTAGGCAGAGAGATAGACTGTGAAGTGTCAGCAAAATGCAAATCCTTTAGGAATGATTCAAGGAAGGGCTGCTGTGCAGATGAAAGAAAGGCATAGACATGATGATATATAAAGAAGCATAGAACTTTCAGTTTTCCAATGATGCCTGATACAGGAATGCTTGATCTCTTTCATAAACATTAAGCTTTTAGAATTTCATAAAGAGCAGTGAAATTATGCAAAATGACACAGAAGCTTTGGCTAGGAGGACGCAGTTAACAGAAAGAAACTATCAGCATGACTCATTGTTCCAGTGTTGATTACTATGCAGCAACTATCTTATCTGTCATGCATATTTCTTAACAAGCTGGAAGACTATAAGAAGGATCACACAGGGGTGGGATAATGGGGAGATGGAACATCTTGCATCGTGCATAGGATCCCTGAAAAGGAACAAGTACACATCATATGTATCGATCATAATAATATCTGATACCTGATACAGTTTAAGGAATTCCATTTCTCCTTCCCATTGAATCTGGTTGCATGTTTTAAATTGAGCAAATAAACTATGAGATACAAGCATGTTAATTTAGTCTGAAAATCTTGCTCCTTAGCCTCTAGGATGGCCTTTCTAAGAACCACCTGGAGGCATCAAAGTATTAAAAATGCCCTTCAGGAAGAAAGGTCCAGATTCTGACCAACATGGTGGGTAATGGCACACAAAGAGAATGGTCGGCCTAGGCTCTTCTACAATGCACCCTCACAACACTGATTGTTTAGCCATAACTAAATTACCATAGTCTATTCCTCTCCTACAGACAATTTATATGGGGGGAGGGTGGCATTGCTGTGTTGAGGATCGAACTCTGGCCCTTGCACTTGCTAGGCAAGCACTCTACCACTGAGCTAAATCTCCATCCCAACAACTTATTTGTTGATGTTAAGATTTACTACTTCCTTAAACCCTCCTCAATCCACAGGAAAAGAAGACATCTTTAACCCTCCCCCAGTCAGAAGACCTTTGTTACCCAGCTACACAAACCCTAACTCCTCCTTACTAAGCCACTCCAGTCACTTCCTAAAAGCTGATTACTGGAAAGAAACTCATACATAATTATTAACAAAGAGAAGATAGATCAGTGCAGTAGGATTATAAAACCCAAATGGATTAGGTTTAGCTGTGTCCACAAGAATAAAACAGCTGCAGCAACAAATGTTCATGGCTGTGACCTCACTGCCACTCCTCAGCCACATCGGGGAAGCTGTCCTCAGAATTTATATCCAAATTTGTCTATAATGATTGGAAAAACTTAATGAATACTTTCAGGAAATATTTTTGAGTTTGATTTAAAAACTCTGATATCATAGCTCTCACAATTATTACTACTGTATAGGAATGGGAATAATATGAAAAATTGTAAAAATCAGAAACATTGTAATGCAGAACAGAGGAAAAGTGAGAGTAGATAGTGATTTTGGTCATCAGTTTTCATTATAGAGTTTGATCCTCTGGTTCATTGAACTACCAATTTGTTTCTTTCCGTGTTTCTCCTTCAAGTGGCACAATTAACAAATTGTGAATGCTGTATGTGAGAGTAGTTTCAGGAATTCTCTGACCTGGTTCATTAAAACTAGCTCATCTTCATACAGCTGAAGAAAAGGCTGATAGATTGACTTTATTTCTTTTTACCATCAGCAACTGAGATTTTTAAAAAATGTAAATGTATGTATCTTCTGGACTTGAACTATGATTTCTACATTGGCAATTTAGTTCAGAATACATGTTGCTACCTCCACAACAGGTCTCTCTGTTGCCATCATGGCCATAATTATTTAGGAAAAAAATATTAATTGGGCCATAAATTACTCTTATCAAACAGATCTACTGAGAAGGTGTCAGGTTCATTTGCATTTTTAGCACAAAATACTAAGAGAATGTTACTTTACATAGTATTCGAAAAAAAAATCCCAAACATGCCATTTTGGACAGGAATTTGGACAGGAGTTTGCAAACAAATTGCAAACTCATACATCAAAACAAACATATATTACTTATTTTCATGGTTGTAGTCTAAAGAAAATAATGGAAGACATTTAAATGAGAATTTTAAAAATGGAATACATATAATTCACATGAAAGAGCATTAAAAATTTTATTCTCTCTCTTTCTCTCTCTGTCTCTCTTTCTCTCTCTGTCTCTCTTTCTCATACACACACATACGCACACACACACAAATACACACACACCTTGGTAGTTTCAAATTTTGGATGACTTTAAGTGTAACTGATAATGCAAACTTCATGGATTCTAATTGTAATCATTTTTGCTCGAGAGATTTTTTTAATATACTCCTTTTTTAATCATTTTCCTGTTGAGGACAGGGTAAGGGTTAGTATGTTTTAAGCACTGTCTTCAAAAGCATTTTTTTGGTATTAGAAAAGAACACGAAATCCATGCTTTTCTGCCTTCTACTTAGAAGCAAAATTACATTTTTGTATTAGTTGGTATGGTTCACATTGCTTTGAAAAGAGACTTTATTAAGCATGGTTGATTAATGTGAGAAGCAGTGACTGATATAAACTTCATTTTAACCAAACTTTACTCTGAAGATTTCACACCTTGAAATGACTTACTCTGCCTCATAGAATCAGATAATTTGGCGGAATGGCTAGTACAAGCTGTTTAATGATCTGAAAGCTAGGAAAATTTATAGCTCTTATAAATTCCCTGGGTGTGCCATATACAAGCTGTTTTGACCTTTAGAAATCTAATCAGTCCTATCTTTCTCTTCTGAAAAATGGGAATAATAATAAACACACTACATAGCTGCTGCGGAAATCTTATGGGATCGTAGATGCCTACAAAACAATTTTCAGTGTCTGATACATTGGGGATTACAACATAGTAACTAGCATTATTTTGTTACTGACTGGGACTGGTCAGGCCTGAATGCCTGGCTGTCTGGGTTTCTGGGTTTGTTAGCCCTGCCCACAACCAAATAGAAGAAAAGCACATGAAAATAGAAAAATGAGTTTATTTGCACTTTAGCCAAATTGAGAGTGCAGCTAGTCTGAGCATCTTTGGAACACACAGAAGCACTCCAATTATAGAAAGGGTAAAACAAAAGCCAAGGAATATGCCCATGTAGATTAGCCAACCTTTGGCCCAGAGAACTGAGGCTATCAAATCCTCCTTCCAGGTTGGGCCTGGGATGATAGTTTACATTCCTTCTATGCCACAGCTTGGAGAAACAGTTTATCTTCAACAAGATCTCCATTTTTACAGATTCATTTTACTCTCTCAATTATAACATCTTCTATTTTATTTCCCATTTTTTAGACTCAGAACTACATTGAAAGATAAATCATAATCTCCACATTAGAGATGAGTCAAATAATTCTTTGAGGTTTAGTGACTTGATCACAGTCATGAATGACTCCTTTGAAAGTCTTCCAATTCCATACCTAAATGTACTTTCTACAGCCAACTTGCCTGGGCAATATCAAGCACCAGCTAGGCATTAGCAATGCCTATCTCTCTGTGTGAAAAGGATGGGTGCACGTTATTTACCTCAGTAGTCCAATGGGAAGATGCTGCTGAGAGTAGCATTGGCCTTTGGACACTCCTAAGTAGCCACTGCTTGCATTCAATTCCACAATTGAAATTATCCCCACTCAGGCACATTTATAATATTTTTAGTCTTTGTTAAACTGGTATCTAAAAAAAGCAGGATTTTTCTTATTTGTTAATCTGTATTCTAGCTCTTAATTCCTCAGAAGTATCATATGAATTATTTAAATCTGAATAAATTCCTTCCTCAAAGATCAGCCTTTGGTATTGCTTTTATTTCAGCCACTAATGGGAGAATAAAGTTATAGCCAATGAAAGGGCAAAAAAAAAAATATGATATACAAAGGTAAAAGTTGTGTCTCCTGAGAAAATACCAACAGTCCACAACTCTGGTCAACCAGAAGAAAGGAAAATTTTAGAAAAAAATATACTCAATATACATTTGAGGAAATATTAGTCTCAAACATGTCAGTAAATCCTTCAGGCCATATATGAATTATTAATAACAGGTACAAATTTTGGCTTGTGTAATTCAGTGTCATTTTCTCTACTGCCACATTTCCAAGCTTAATGAATTAATAAATATGCTCTTTCTGCACACAAATGAATATGAAAATGCAATTTTTATTGACTTTAAGATCATTGTACCAGAATAGAGCACCAGTCTCTAAACCCATTCTCACTAGGCCTTGCTATCACTGTGAAACTCTTCATTCAGTTTTGGATCTGTTGAGTCTTCTAATAATGCATTCAATTAAAAGAAAAAATAATTAGGAGACACAAATGAATTAAACATGCAAATCATCAATAAATATGCAGTTTGTTTGCCTCAGTGTTACTGTTTGCATTATGTCCCTTTAAAATTCATACGTTGAATTTCTAACCCTCGCTATCTTAGAATGTGAACTTATTTGGAAACGGGGACAATGAAGATATAATTAGCTGAATTAAGTAGAGATCATGCTGTAAGAGGGCTGACTTCAGATGCAATAGGTCTGATGTCTTTATAAAAAGGGGAACCTGGGAGTACAGCTCAGGAGTAGAGTACTTTCTTGGCACACGTTAGGGCCTGAGTTAGAGTCCCAGCACTGCAAAACAAAAGGGGGTGTGGGGTTAGACACAAACACATGTGCACATGCACACACAGGATCCGTGTGAACATGAAGAGAGAGACTCTGAAGCCTCTGAGAATACTGCAAAGCAAGGAGGCAGTGAATAGATTCTGTATCACGACCTCAGAAAGAATAGCCCTGTTTGCATCTTAGTCTCAGACTCCCAGATCCCAGAACTGTGACACAGTAGGGTTCATTTGTTTACGCCACCAAGTTCGTGGCCTGTGTTACGACAGCCTCTGAGCACACTGATACACCAAGGTTGTTTCAGGAACGTGCTGCTGAGATTTAATGCTCCGTGCCCCAGGTGAAGCAGCTATGAAACAAAAGGAAACAGCAAGGCCAAGCCCAAGGCAGCTTACTTTCTTTCAAAGTTGAGTGGATGATTCAACTGTTTAAGAATAAACTAAGACATGTCATACTAATTTCTAGGATGTTCTTATACTGTCTTTTGTATTGAGCTAGTATTCGTCAATGGATTAATAGATTTATAAAACTAAAAGCCTTCTCAAGCTTATACATCAAGCCACCTCAAAAATAGGGGAAACTTTGAGGAGCAAAGAAATAAAACTGCAGTTTTGGAATCAGACTTCCTTGCAATCATATCTTGGATCAGTATAACCACCATTGATGTTTACACATCATTGTGGAATTTATAGAAATTGAACCCATACTTGGCACATTACAGACATTCAATAACTGACAGCCATCAGAATGCTCCTATTTGTTTTAGAAATGTAATATTCTGGCTGATCATAAGAATTGAGACATAAAACTAATTCACAGGCCCACTTATTCTTTATTATAAGTCAATCTATGTGTATGATATGACCAAGATGGCAGAGTAGGTGATACCAGCTTTCATCCCCCATCCCCTTCATCCCCTTACATCACACAATCCACAAATATGCACAGTTATTCACAAAACAAAATAGCCAAACGAAGTGCCAAGGCTCATGAAAAAAGTCTGCAGCACCAAACTAGAGCAAAGAAACTGAATGTCTACATAGAAAGGATCACTGGTGAGAGCAGCGGGAATAAGATGCCAGGAAACCACTACCACTAGGAACAAAGAAGAAAGGTGGAAGCTGCCACCATCAGCCATGCAGCAGGAACCATCAGGGTTCCTAGAGGTCTGACTTGCGGAGAACAGAGTCATCTCTGGTCCCTGCAGTAACCAACAGGCATTCCCACTGGGGAACCCTGGAGAGGGAGACACAGCTGTACACTCCTCACCTCGCCCAAGAAACAATCATTATTAGACCACTTCAGGAGAGGATTTACCACCTCTCCCTCCCAGTCCCTTGCCTTCCCCCACTCAGGGGTCACAATCACTGAGCAAGAGCCTGTACTTCAGATCCAGGTTCCTTGGCTGTACTGGGTCCACCATGTCTCAGAACCCATATCTGTTACCATAGAAAGCTAGCTCACACTCTGGACTCTGGAGCCCAAACCTTACCACTTAGTCCCACACTCCAGGCACCAGCTCAGCCACCATACGGAACTGGGCCTCACCTGGCCTTGGCACTTCTTGACTCTGCATATGCCTGTGGCCCCATTCATGACCCCTAGCTGTTTCCCAAGCACTGTGTGGCATCAGTGGGAGGGGATGCCTGTGCCCCAGGCACTGATGCCTTCACTACCCTAGATCCTAGAGCCATGGTCTCTCCTTTATGTCCACAAACCTCAAGCATCAGCTTTAGCTGTGGGCACCACTCACCAGCTTCCAAGCTGCTGCCATTGCAAGTGAGCCCACAAGCCAGAGACATGACAAAAGAGATCCCTTCAAGCACACCCTCCCCAGTGGGTGTGGGGGATGGTGTGTGCGGCCATCACCACAGAAAACCCAACAACCATCACCATTATTGAATGTCTAGGGTCAACTTCTGAGGACCCTATAGTTCCTGAACCATCTAGCAAGTGCCTTCCCATGTGCAAATCCCTTTGGGGAAGTTTTTCCACAATAAAACTAGCTCATAGTGTCTGGAAGAGTTGATGATCTATCAAATGTACAGGCATCAGTGCAAGGCAATAAGAAGTAAGAAAGATCGAGGAGAAAAACACTGGCAAAGGCACACAACAATCACATAGTTTACTTCAAAAAACAGAGCTTTGTGAACTGTCTGAGAAAGAATTCAAAATAACCATTTTAAGAAAGGTGAACGAATTTCAGAAAATATTGAAAAAATTTATAATATCAAGAAAATAATAAGTGAACAACATGAGAAATTTAAGACAGATTGAAATTATTAAGAAAAACAGAAATTGTGGAGCTGAAAAATACAATGAAATACAAAAATGCAATAGAGAATATAAATAAGATAGTCAATCAAGCAGAAGAACTTGAAAACAAGTCATTTGAAAATATAAAGTCAGAAGAGAAAAAAGGATGAGAAGGAAGAATTTATAGAATAGTATCAAAAGGACAAAGTATTCAGTCACAGACATTCAAGGCAAAAAGAAATCCAATAATTGAAAAACTTGTTTCATAGAAATAATAGCACAAAACTTTTCAAATGTGGGAAAGATATAAATATCTAGGGACAGGAAGGTCAAAGATCTACCAAATCTAAAAAGATTGCACTAAGGGATATTATAATCAAACTGTCCAAATTCAAGGAAAAGAAGAAATTGAAAGCAGCAAGATAAAAGAAGCAAATCATGAAGCAACAAATTTCTCAGCAGAAACTATAGGCCAGGAGAGAGTGGGATGGTGTATTCAAGGTGCTGAAGGGAAAAAACTGCCAATCAAGGGTACTGTTCCCAGTGAAGCTATCCTTTAGGAAAAAGGAGAGAGAGAGTTTCTCAGACAGCCAAAATCTGAGGAAGTTCATTACTACTAGGCATGTTTTACAGGAAATGCTGAAAGCAGTTGTTTATGGCGAAAGAGAAAAACATACTAATGATTAACATGAAAATATCTGCTAGTACAAAAGTTACTGATTAAAATATGTACACAGTCAAAAATACTCTTGTTACTGTAATAGTGGAATGTAAATCACTTGTATCTTTAGCATGAAGGTTAAAAGATAAAGCCACTAAAATAATAACAGCTACAATAGTCTGTTAAGGGATATGCAATATATAAAGTTGTAAATTGTGACATTAGAAACATAAAACAGGGTAAGGTTAGAATGATAGAATTATTTTACTTAATCACAGTTAAATTTTTATCAGCATACAATAGCCTGTTATATTTTATGTATCCTTCATAATAACCAAAAAGAAAAATGTATAGTAAATGCATGAAAAGAAAGAGTAAGGAATCAAAACATGTCTTTAGAGAATATCATCTAATCACAAAGAAAGATAAAGGACCAAAGATTTTAAAAACAACCAGAAAACAATTACCAAATGGCAGCAGTAAGTTTTTACATATCAATAATTACACATGTGAATTAAAATAAGAAAAAATCCAACTGTATGCTTCCTAGTAGACACTGCACCTGGACGTTCCATGCCAGATCCAACTTAGGGTGCCAAATGCATAAATCTCTGCTTTTCTCATCTTCTTCTACTTCTTTTCCCAACACAGAGCCTGCATACTCCCTAGGTAGTTATGACAGTCATTGCACATTTTACCTCGTCTGCAGCATAAAACCAAAATTAATCACCAAATCCTATCAATGTTATTTCTACAATACCTTCTGAAATTTGCTCTCCCTTTCTGTTCTTGCCTCCATGCCTTTAACTCTGTATGTCCACAGTATCTTCATGGATTCCAGCACAATTATCCATTCTAACTAATGATATAATGTCACTTTACCTGCTATTACAGTTTCGATCAAGAATGTCCCTCAAGGTCTTATGCATTCATAGCCAGGGCTTCGGGAAGGGGATTGAATCACCAGAGCTATATAGCTGACTACCCAGGGTCTTCCATCATGCCATTCTGCCTTGGAGCCAGCCAACCATGGACTGTAACCTTAAGCCAAGATAAACCTCTCCTCCTTTAAGTTGTGTGTGCAGAGTATTTGTGCCAGCAATGAGAAAGTGACTAATACACCCACGTACAGAATTTCCAAGTTTCTTAATGCTTCCTCACGATTCATTACACAATTTGTAGTATACAAGGATCCAGCCTCATTTTTTAGTTTTATCTCCTGTCACATACCTCAGGCACCTGTTTCTCTAGTCACATCAAATTTTCAAAATTATCCCCAATATATGCTGGGTCTTTCTTGATTCCCTGATTTTGCACATATTACTCCTGGTGTCTGAAATGCCTTTCCTTCACTCAGTGTCTGCAAAACACAATTTATCCTTTGTGACCTAGATCAACTATCATCTGCTGTGTGAAACCTTTATTGTTTTCCCCTGGAACAACTAAATTCTACTTTTTTTTTGTTTGTTTTCCTGTGCTTTCACAGAACTTTGTTCATTCTTCATGTAGCAACTGTAGGATCTTTTTAAGGAAACTAATGTTATGTCTTATTCCTATTAACACCCTCCTATGGCCTTTTGTCCTCCTAGAATAAAATCAAACTCCACCCTGTCAGAGCAGAGCCAGCTTAGAACGAGGTTTGCTTCGTCGGGGCAGCAAAGGCTACCCTTTGTTCAAGTGGTGCAAACATCTGTAGACTGTGCCACCGTGTACGTCAGAGATGGTATTTCATTGGGAGCTGAGGAGGATTTAAGTGCCTCAGATGGAAGGAAGACACATAAATTGCCCTGTCAAACCGTTCCCTCAGAGAATGTAGGTGCAACAGATGCATACAAAATAAAATATCATTTCTCCAAAGAGCTCGGGGTTTCCTTATTTCTCAAGTTCTCATTTGTGGTTCCACAGTTAGTATTTAGTATATTATATGCAATACTTGCCCAAGGTAGCTAAGAAATATTTTCTGATATCAAAAAATGTATTTTACTTCTAAATTTATCTATGAGTAGGTTTAGACGTACAAAGTAAAGCAGAGTGCTAATTCTTCACCCTCATAACCATTCAACATGGAATAGTATATTTACAAACTATAATATAGACATACAGTAACGCTAAAATAAGCACTATTTTATTTATAAAACTATACTTAAAATTTTAAAATGATTTTGATATGAATATGTATAACCAGCATTTTCTTTTTCATAGAAAGGTAATTCTAATATTTAATGTAATATTTTAGAAAACTAGGGAAATTTTTAAATTTTTTTAAACTTTTAATTTCACTTGCATTTATGTGAATTTCATTTGCATTTATTTAAATTTGTATAATCTGAATTACATTTCATTTTTAATGCTTTAGATCATTGTTGCCAATAAAATATAAATTATGTGATAAACTTTTTTGTATGTTTATTGATTTTTTTAAAATAAAAGCAAAAAAAGCAAATTCTAAAGAGTGTATTATTTATAAAATATGCATGCTTATTTATAAAATATGCATGCTTTGGTTCTATTGTCAATACAAGATCATCAATTTATTGACAACATAGAAATATATGCAATGCAAACTAAATTCAGTCTCCTTTAATATTTTGCTTTTAGTTACACAAATCGCACAGTTTTATTTTAAACTCTTCTGATTATTGGGAAAAGGTAGAAATTATTTAAATGGGAAGGCGAATAAGGGAGAGGGAGGGAGAAAAGAACAGAGAGACAAGAGAAAAAGAATAGAAAGATAAAAATGGAAGCAAAGCTTTTGTAAATAACGAGGGAGGAGGGGTGGAAGGGAGGGGAGGGGAACGGGAAAAAAAGAAGCAGAAAGCTATATCATGTACTGGTACAAATTCCCTGTGATGAATGTTATCACTATATATATCTAAAATGTACCATTAAAATAAAATTTAAACAAAAATAGCCTTCTGATTGTGATGGCATATTTGTCAAAGTAGAATAAAATAATATATTTCAGTGAACAATTTCTGAGATTAACCTTTAACTGTAGCTCTTTGGACAAATGGCCTAGAGGTCTTCATTTGCATCCCTGCCTTGGGTGTGGTCCCCAAATTGGGAGGAGTACATTTCCTAGCAATAAAAATATAATTCTTATGAATTTATGAACTTAGTACCTGATTCTCCTAAATAGAATATATGGAAACAGTCTCCTTATCCGTTTTTTAGCACTGTAGTCTCAGTGGCTAGGACAATATACCAAACATGGGAGGCATGTAACAAATATTTGTGGATTAAATACTGATTTGTAGCATGGATAATGTGATTATCTATGGCCATGAATTTCTCTGGGTTGACAATAAGTTCTTAATGCATCATTCAGTACTGACTCAAAAATATTTCTCAAATGAATAAATAAATAGATGAATAATTAACCAAAATCTAATGTAAGGAGAATATCAATTCAATTAATGGAGTATATTAGACTCTGGATTAATTCTCTCAGTACCATAGCTTTCCCGTGTGCTGAATCTTAGGATCACCCTCTGCCACCACAAACCAGATTTTTTAGTTAATTTGTGGTAGCCTGTGAAAATCCTCCAGTGACAATCACATTATTTTGTTATGGTTGTGTCTCCGCCACCAGCTCAGAACATGTAATTTGCCAAGAACATGTTCAAAGCAGATGGCTATGAAGTCTAAGAAGTTTCTGTTACTTTTATTATCATGTGTTACAAAGAACATGAGCCTGGATAATCCAACACTGCTAGAGGGACTCTCGGGTTCCCGAACAGCCACAACCACCACATCCCAAATCCTCCTTATATGAATTTGGTTGTTATTAATACAAGCAGAGATTTTAGTAAAATACAGCAGGAAAAAACTATTTCATTAGAAAGGTCCTGCCTTTCTAAGAACTTTCCTTACACATACCAGGAAACTGCATAGCGGCATCCCAATGACAAATCTTTCAAAAATATTAACAAAGTGGAAGACTATCCTTTTTTATGATAAATTAATACTTTTCATTCGGGAATCTGACCAAGATATCACTTAAAAGCAACAGCAATACCTAAATTTTCATTAAATAATAATTTTTTATAGAATAATATCTGTATCAAATAAAAATATGTTCCCGGTTCAGAATAACTTGGGGAATTTTCCTTGTGAAGGCTTTTGCTGTTACAGTATTGGACTTCGGAGTCTATAATGAAATAACATGCATTATGAATTTCAGAGAGTATAGAAATCAGAGTTTCCAAACCTTCCTTACTGTGAAATGCCTTTATTCTTTAATATGATTAACGTTCTATATAAAGCAGTAAGAAGAAGGATTGTAAGGTGCACTTCAGAAAATGTTGCTATGAAGCAATTTCACTTTGAACAGAGGTACAATATATGTCAAACTCAAAAAGTTAACGTTGATATAATCTCATTTGTTGTATCAAGCAACGTACTGGAAATAGGCACTTTCGTTAGACAAGTTTTTTGTTCCATTACACAAGCTTTTCTTTCCCTGACATACACATTTTTTGGCTCTCTCTCTCTCTCCCCCCCACCAAAACAAAATGAAAATAAAAGTTTGTCTTATAATCAAGACATTTTTATACAGAATGCCATTCAACCATGTATAAATGAAACTGTTAACAATACATGACACATAAAAAAGATAATTAAATATTAATTGTTACTATAAATGTCAGAGGATATTATAACATCATTCTCTCTTGGAAATGAAAGTGTTCTCATGAAATACAATGCCAAAACTTTAAGCACCACCCTTTGCTCCAAATAGTTTTATTATTGAAATAATCAATCAGTTTGTGCTCAGCTTTTAGATTCATCACCATCTGTTTAGGCCTGGATGGATTTCATGTGGAGAAAGGAGAATAGAAATACTGCTTTATTCCCTGGGATTATATAGCATCACTATAAAAGTTTACCACATCTAACTAGTGGGTCACAACAAACCATTCATTCACCACCTACTGCCCTCTGTTCTGGGGACTGTGATCAAACAGGACCCAGGACTCTTGGCTTCTCCAGTGATAGCTTATTCCAGTCACAAGGACCAGAGAGGCCCTGAGCACACAGAGTGCAGCCTAACACAACCCTGCAAGATATTTCTCCTACGTTAGCTACTCTACGATTATGAAAACTAATTTCAAAAGAATAACATAGCTTATGTCAAAATGCATAAAAAGAGCCATCAGTAACACATGCCTGGAATAAAAATAAATGTAAATAATTTAAAAAGTATTGTGATTTGACCAGAAATTTATCATCAAGTAACTTAATGAGTAATAAATCATCATTTTTAGTGATTAGAGACAAGATTGCAACCCAGAGGTGAATTATAATCATTAAAGAAGGTACAGCAAGAAAACAACGTAGAAGCAGACAGTTTCTGACAACAGAATATGGATATTTAACTTAATGAAAGAGTGTTCAGACAGTTCTATTTTCAGTATAAGGAAAGTCATATGCACGATATAGATCTTGAATAAACGTAACTTTTGGTTCTATTTAACCATGTTTCAGATATAGCTAGTTAAGAATGTCAGCACAGAAGAACACATTTAATACATTAATAATAACATTTGGCTTAAAATACACTCTGGCTTTAAGCAGGGGGTTATTAATGTGTTATGAATCCATACTAATTATCATGGTAGAATGCTCAGAATTTAAAATAGATAGCTAATTCATAATTGTAACTTTATTTGAAAAATTAATCTCAGTTCCATGTCTAACTCAGTGCCTAATAAGTGCCTTTCCATGTACGGAATGTTCTTTACTATTGTTACTCTGGCATATAATTTGAGAACAACTTAAAAAGCTATTGCTCTTTCTGACATCTAATTTGCATCAGGTTCTTAATTTTCAACTGGAAATGAATTAGGCACTCAAAAATGGAAGAACCAAAAAAAAAAAAAAATGGAAGAACCAGCGAAATTACCTTATCAATAATAATAATATTTTACCAAAGAAAATGAACAGTAAGGACACATGAGTATTTCAGCATCAAATATATGTTTCTCTTTAAAATTCATGCTTATGAATTCCCATCAAATAAGTTTATGGGGCCAAAAAAATAGTAAGGTTTATTCCCTCTGATCCGCTTCTGAATTTCCAAATGATAAATCCAAAGAGTGTTTTTAAAGATTCTACAAAAGAATTTTCCGCTTAGCACACACTTGTCTCTATTCCTGAGAGTGCTAAGTCTGGGTGCCTTTCTCAAACTAGGGTACACTTACTGAACCCTAACTATGCTCCAGTTGAAAATCTGTCTTCGTTCTGCACAATGGCAGTCTGCTTTTCGCCGCCACGGCCCCCACTGCACTGTCGCAGGGCCTCCGTCTGCATCGCCCCCCCGAGTTGCTGCTTGATCTTGGAGAGGCGCCTGCTCCCCGCTCGCAGGGCTCCCCAGGGCTCATGGGGGAAAAGCCACATTCAGAGCGCTCTGCAGTGTGACAGTAACTGGCCCTCTCACCTTTGTTCTGATTGGTATCTAGATGCTCCCCAGGGCTCAGGAGCTCAGAGGCGGGGCTTTGGAGGTGACTGGACTGTGAAGGTGTTACAGCAGACTTCCAGCCAGGAGATGGGGTCTGGTTAGGAGAGACGTTGCTTCCAGGTCACCGGGACAGGGCGTTGCGTGGAAGCCTTTATCCTGCTCCCGGATCCACCCTTAGGTCACTCTGCATCCGGGCTGCCCTTCCGGCAGGCTGCTTCTGTCCTGGAGCTCGCAGACTATGGACTGAAGCCTCTAAAAACTGAGAGCCAAAATAAACCTCTCCTTCACTTTGCCCACGTCAGTGTTGTGTCTGTGCCAGGAGAAGGCACGAAGACACGCCGTCTCCTACTACTTGGTTTGTGTTCATCTCATTTCCAGAAACTGTCTGCAGAACACACCTGCACTCACTCTACAGCCACACTTTTCCTCCTGTTGTTGTTGTTGTGTTTTTTTTTTTTTCAACAGAACTGTGCACAAAATAACCAACATACATATGAGGTTTGGGTTTATTCCAAATGCTAGGATCATCAGAGGCCTTTGGGACATCATCTACCTTGTTTAATCCTCTCATTTTATAAATACTGATACAATATGTAGCAGCAGAGTAAGGTAATTAAGTAACATACATAGCCAGTCAGCCAGATATCAACAAATCAGAGGATGAGTCTGCCTTGCAGAAATAATATTTTAAAAAATTATTTCATATCCTGCAAATAATTCAAGGAGCATTGATAATGGTGCTGAATAAGATACAATGATATACTTCCCTAGTCCAGTGTAAAATGGTTGTGTTCCCACCCTCTCGGTTCCAAAGTAAGCAGTTGTATAGGAAACAGATCCTTTTCAACTCTACTGAACTATTTTGACAAAGGAATGGAATTATACTTGAGAATTTTCTTGGAAACTATGAGAAATATGATATATCTGCATTAAATACGTTTTATTTTTTCTTCTATAGCATACAATACAAAGAACTATTTCCATCTCCTGTTCTCATGAACAGTACCATGAAGAGAAAACAATATACAAATGCTAATTCCAGCTGGTAATTGGTCCTCTGAGAACTACTAACTTATTGGGCAGAAAAAAATTACTAAGTACTTTTCTGAATTAATCTGAAGGAAAAAAAAGCAAACATCCCACAATTATAGTATAAGTATATACAAGAGTGAACATATGCAAGCAAAAAATCAGCCAACCTACCTCCTCTCTAAATAACAGGTAAACCCCCAAGTGGCAGGGGGACCAAGAGCTCTGCCCTGCCTTTTGCAGTACTTATAGGTGGATAATAGGTGACAAAATAACAGTAAAACGAATGAAAGAGAAAAATACCAAGATCATACATGTGCTTTAAATACCGTGTCTTTGTGGGTAGGCAAAGAAAAAAATTACCAAAGTCTTTTTCCATTATACATGTAATTCACAGTAAAATGCGGTCTAGAGCAGTCTGTTGTTGTTGATCTGAAGCTCCAGCTACCTTCATTAGATATTCAGTTTTAAATAAATAATGACAGTAATCTATCTGACATATTACTTGCTTTCTTCTTTCTTTCTCCTGGTCTTTCTGTTTACTATTTGTTTTGCTTTTCCTACTTCATCCTGATTTTTTTTTTATAATCATCATGTCAAGATTAAAGAACAGAATGAAAATGTTTCCTCCAAAAAGAGTAACAAATTAATTCATCATTGTCTTTCTTGTGTACATTCATAGGAGCAGTTTTCCCAGATATAAGAGAAAGAGATTCATTTATTTTCTCCCTTTCTGCATCCCAAGAAATGGTAGTTTTCTACCATTTTTACACCAGTGTAGATGATAACTACATACAGAGGAGTCCCATTTCCCTCCATTCTTCATCTCTCCTTTAGACAATCCCTACAGGGTAATAACACAGTGGCAGTTGCTTCTGATTTCTCTTATTCCAACAGAGATAGGAGGAAGTCCACTTTAGTCCTGAAAAATAGCAATAGATGGAAATCTGATGCGAGAGTTACGAGAATCACACTCTCCAAAATAGATTTGCTATTAGAAAAAAGGAAACGAGACTAGGATTCATCCCACACAAATACTACACACAAATAGAAGAAAATAGAATAGCATGGACTCCACAGAAACTGCAGCAAAATAAGGGAAAAGAGTCACACAATTTCAGAGGCAGAGCGAACTGCTACAATGAAGTGTTCTCCTAAGAATGCAGGGAAAGAGAGTCTGTGTTAAGGAAGAACAAAACCCATATATGTAGCAGGAAAAGGAAAATAATAAAAGTATTAGAATAAGACACAGAACCAGATAAGAGAGAGAGAAAGTGGAATTTCAGAAGTTACAATCGCTGACCTTGCAGGAGGCAGCAAAGAGTAGAATTCACTCTTGCGGCAAATTGAGTCACTGATGTAGAGGGTGAACATCAGAATTTTTTTCCCAGAAGTTATGGAAAAACAAAAATGAACTGTAAACAATAAGGCAGAGAAAGATGAATAAATAAAGAACAGGAAGAAAAACATTACTCTCAGAATTATAGGATTAATGATAAATCGTCAAAACCAGAAGCAATAATGAACCAAAGGAATAATTAACAGCTGAAGGAAAGAAATGTTTCTGAGCCAATAGAAATCTTTGATGCAGGCCATACATGTTCTAAATAAAGTTAATTATACACAAAACCCTACCAGTAGTGTCAATCAAATAATATAGAACAATTGAGTATACCAGATGGAAAGCAGAGATTTAAAGAAAAACTTTTACAACTCATTAATTTCTCTGTAATCAAGTTCTTCAAAGGCTTGAAGAAAACGGAAAGACACCTGCAGATAAACAAGGACAAGGTCGGGCCTACCTACCATTCCTGACACTTGCTGAAACAATTACCTGAAATCTCTCACTGACAATAGAAAAATAAAAACAAAAAATTTAGGCAGTGAGGAAATAAGAGTTGTAAATTGAAGTCTCGAAACCAAATGTCTTACAGAAGGAGAGCTAGTAATACAGCGTATATCGGCTGAATAGAAAGTGGTGGTATTTGTGCAAACTGGAGAGTTCATGCCACATGAAGACACTGAAAATCAAAGCTACCCTACCCACAGCCTCTGCCCAGCCACAGGGCACTATCCTTTGACCTAGAAGATGCAAAAACGCTTTCTTTTCCAGGGTTCACAACCCAAACCCCACAGTTTATTTAGATTATCAAATGGACTTTGAGGCCCTGATTACCACTCAAGACTGCAGGGGTTTCCCCACTGACGCAAAAGCAAGTGCTGGGCAGGCATCAAGCCACATCCTCCCAGCACAAAGTTCAGAAGGAATTCACGACCTCTTTTGGTGATGGGTTAAAACATTCACAAGTTTCATTCTATTTCAGTACCAGCTAATAAAGCCTAATGTTTAAACTTGATCGGGACTCTGTGCCAAGAAATTGTCTTCCACTTTTAAAGCTGCATAGGGAATAATTTTTGTCAATTCTTTCGCAAAAAAAAATCTAAGACACTTAAAGTCATTTTGACTCATTAATTGGGTAAATCGTATTTTAATATATATTAACTGTATATGAGCTGGATAAATCTTTTGTGTTAGTTGGAAAAAGCAATGACCAGCAAACAGAATATCTCTTCAACATACAATTGTCCCATGTCAAAGGTGGAGGATTATTACTGCATTAATCACATCTAAAAATCCAGATATATATTCACTTGAATTATATAAAAAATTAATCAAAAAATAAGACCAAGAAAATATAGAAAAGTATTTTATAAATTCTAGATTATATTCTATATTGAAGAATTTTTATAAAGTATGTCATTTTATCATGAATAAAGTAAATTAATATTTTAATGTACTGTTCTAAAATTTTAGTAATGAATATGGACTATCTTAAAATGGTATATTATCTTTCAAATAATTTATTTCGTAGCAACCTATAATAAAAATAAAGTTCTAATCTGGGTATTCAATGCACAGAAAAATCACTTTATTTCAGAATATGCTGATTTGAATTAATTGTATAATTGTTTGAAGAATCTAAATATCCCAAGTATAGTGAAACATATTTTGTTCCAGATTATTTTCCAAAAGGCCACTAGTGAAATAGAAAATTAAGGTTGGCCCTTGCCTCAAACCTTTTGCAAAAATAAATTCTAATTGTTAAACAGGTAAATGTTAAAATAAATTAAAGTAAGACAAGAATTGTCAGTAAATATAATACGTGACCACATCATACATTCTAATTGTAAACCAAAAGAAAAGGATAGAGGGAAAACATAATAAAATACACTATACATATGAAAAATGTTGGTACCATTATTAGAAGTCTTTAAACATAAATAAGATATATATTGTAATAGAAACCCATATAAGTGGACAAAAATATAAAGTATGCATCAATTAGAAGATTTAAATTGAATATTAATATTTCTTTTTAAAATCTTGTTGTCTAACAATTAATAAAGAATGTTAAAAAGTAATGATTACGTTAAGTATGCAAGAAAATTAGTTCTATTTATACACAATAAACTGTTATTTTATGAAAATATTCACATGAATAGTCTCAGATTTTTGTCATAGCTCTGACTTAATAATTCCAAATCAAAGAACTCATTCTAGGGAAATACTACGAATCATGAATAAAATATGTATCCATGGCAAAAATGTTTATTGTATACATTGTGAAGATATTCTTATACATAGTTTCAAAAAACTAAAAGTTACTAAAATGACAATTACATTCATTCTGGTAGTTTATGTGTTAAAGTAGTATATGGCCATAAAAATCATGTTCTCAAAAATGGTGGAATAATAGGAAAATCTTCATAATAAAATATTCATTGTGCTGTTCTCTGTTTGCTTCTTCTTTGTAAGGGATTATTTTTTGTCTCTGAGTAACTACTTTGAAGATCATGATACTCAGTGCATTATTATTGTTATTCTCCTATTATTTTGTTATGAAAGTTTGATTTACTTTTTCATAAAACACAAAAATTTAAAAAAATCAGTGAAATGAGAAATGGTATGGTTTAAATCAATCATACAGGTAAATGTATCAAAATTTCCATCATAGTTTTATCTGGAAGATGATTTTCTAGGAGACTGTTATTCTATATATTTTTGTGTTTTAAATTGTCTGATGAGCATAACTAACTTTCATTACTATAGGCTATTTTTTTGTAGGGGAGATCTTTTCATTCATTTTATTCACTTTGTAACTACTCACTGAGTGTCCAGTATATAGTTTAACAGTAGTTTCTAAATTATAACGTTTATTATTCTGTGCCTTTAAATTAAATATCTTTACTTATGATAGAGTTAATGCAAATGAATACAGTGGCAAACACCTGTAGTCACAGCTACACAGGAAGCTGAGGCAGGAAGATTGCTGGAGCCTAGGAGTCCGAGGCTAGCCTGGGCAATGTAGCATAGTCCTGACTTAATAAAACAAAACAACAAATTGCATTAAGAGCACTTCTTATTGTGCTATATTTATGCAATCCAATACCATTCAACCAAAACAGAGAGGGAGGGAGAACCATTGATAAATGTAAAAATACAAATGAATCCAGATTTGTATAAAAATATCTATTTCAATAAAAACTATTGTATTTTTCCTACTGTACACAACATAGGTGGTAAGGCATGGGGGAAGCACTATTTTAACAAGTTAATTTTTAAAAACATAATTAGATACGAGAAGTCTAATTTTAAGTAGTTTTGTGCTTTTTAAAACATATCCCTCCTGCCAGAATGTCCAGGATTCATAAAATGACCAAGGAACACCAAGTCCAGGGTACCCAGATATAGATCAATCACGCAGCTGTGTGATCTCATCTAGTAAACTATTGTAAAACACAAGAAATGCCGTGGAAAGGCGAGGAACCCGAGGCACAGACTTTTCCACTGACTATGCCACACTGACCTGTCAGGAGGCAAGGCAAGAGATCCTCAGACCCCGAGGTGGGTCAGGATTTGAACTGCTTCTAGGGCTGGGTGCCAGTCTCTTAGTTTGGGTAGTACTCATTCATAATTGTTCAGTGGTTTTATTTCATCACATAAGGACAAATTGAAATTTTTCACACAGACAGAAGCCCATTTGCAATAGGAATAAATTTGACCGAGGAAGTTAAAGATCTATATAGTGAACTATAAAATACCAATTAAAAAAATTGAAGATGACATAAATAAATAGATATCCTGTGTTCTTGGATTGGAAAAATTAATCTTGATAACATGACGATACTATGCAAAGTGATCTATAGGTTTGATACAGTTTCAATAACAATTTCCATGACATGTTTCACACAAAAAAAAAGTAATCCTAAAATTTGTGCTGAATAACGAAAGACTCCAAATAGCCAAAACAATTTTGAGGCAAACAATGCTTGAGGTCTCACATTATCTGACTTCAAAATACATTACAAAGCTATGGTAATAAAAAGGCATGGCACTGTCATAAAAAACACATAGACAAAAGGAACAGAACAGACAGCCCAGAAATAAACCCACACATTTATGTTCCATTGATTTTTCTACAAAGGTGCCAAGAATACACAATGGAAAGGACAGTCTCTTCAATAAATGATGTTGAGACAAGTGGAGAGTCCCATGCAGAAAATTAAATTAGACCTCTGTCTTACACACTAAGTAAAAAGCCAATTCAAAATGAATTAAGGACTTAAACCTAAGACCTGAAACAATAAAACTACTAAAAATCTTGAAAATATTGAAAGCATTTGTCTGGACAATAATTTATTTTGCATATATGAACCCAAAAGTACAAATAATAGAAGCAAAAATAGAGAAATGGGATCACATACAGGCCTCTTCACAGCCAGGAAATTAATCAACAGACCCAGGAGAAAAACCTATGGAAGGGAAAGTATACCTTCAAATGATACATCTGATAAGGGCCTAATACCCTAAATATGTAAGGAACTCAAACACCTCGATAGGAAGAAAACAACCTAAATTTTAAAAATGGGCAGAGGAAAGCTGAGGCAGGAGATTGCAAGTTTGAGTCCAGTCTGACAATTAAGCCATTTAGCAAGATCCCGTCCTAAAACAAAAACGAGGCTGGGGACATAGGTCAGCGTGAAAGCTCTGGGTTCAGTCCTAAGTACTGCAAAAAGAAAAGGGGAGGGGACAGGGGATCTGCATAGACATTTTTCCAAAGAAGATATGCAGATGTCCAACAGGTATGTGGAAAAGTACTCAACATATTACCTCATATCTGTTAGAATGACTATTATTCAAAAAACAACAAAAGTTGGAAAAGATGTAGAGAAAACAGAAAGCTTTCACACTGTTGGTGGGAATGCAAATCAGTACAACCTTTATGAAAAACAATATTGAGTTTCCTCGTAAAAGCTAAAAACAGAATTATCATATGATCCAGCAATCCCATTACTGGGTTTACTTCCAAAGGAAATAAATTCAGTGCGTTAAAAGCTATCTGCACTTTAATATTTACTGTAGCACTGTTCACAATAACCAAGATAAGGAATCAACCTAAATGTCCATCAAAAGCTGCATGGATAAAGAAAATGCGACACATCATGGTCAAACCTGCAACACTTTATGTTACATGAAATAAGCCAAACACAGAAGGACAAAACTACACGATCCTGCACACACAGAGTGTGGAATTCTTGAATTTCACAGCAGCGGTTCTGTCTGCCTTGAGCTTTAATGCTAGTTTCTTGATAGAGGACAAAATGTAGGAGAGCAAAGATGGAGGCAGAAAGACCAGTTAGAAAGCTTTGACGATAATGCCAGAGAGGACGGTGGCTTAGGATGAAGCAGTCGCAGGGGAGGTAATGAGAAGTTGTCCCCTCCTGGCTCATTTTGAAGATGTGTCCACAGACTTACTGAAAGAACCGAGGTGGGTGTGAGAGGTGCCCAGTATGATGCTCTGGTTTGCACTGCAGCTGTGTTGGACAAGTCTTTCCAACCAGAGTCTGCTGGAACTTTCCCTGATTCCTCTAGGTGTGTTTTCTCACCCTATGACTGTTGCTTCCCCTCTAGCTCTTGCCTTCTAATTCTAGCACATTTAACCGCCACTCTCTCAATTCTCTAGCCCATCTTTAATAATCAACCATCCACATTCCAAATGCATACAATGTTTGGGAGGACTAAGGTATTTTTAAAAGTGTTCTAGGTGATTGTGACCTGAAAGGATAAATGTCAGCATTCTGTCTGCATAGCCTCTTTCCTCCCTCAAAAACAAATTCTTCATGTAGAGGCAGCAGAATGACAAATTAGCTTGGCCTCAAAAGAGTACACTTTGTCCTGTAGATAAAGATCTAACTTACCCACATTTTAAAAGAGTGCATCTACCAGATTTATCATTGTGTACCACTGAATTAAAGACCAAATCAAATTTTCCTCTCTTTGGAAAGCTAGAGAGGCAGGTGGTATCGATGGCTCACTAGGGGATGTCATCAGGGAACTAAAATGGGGGCATCTTTCCAGTGCTGGGGCAGGGACCCGCTGCTCTGGAGGAGAGAAGCGGGGGTGTTCTAATGAATTTATCCTGTCTGAAACCTTTCTCTCACTTTCCAGGATCATCAAAAACCTTTTTAAGAGAAGATTGAAATAGTAGGAGGAAAACAGGTAAATCATGTGAAAAATAACCATAAAAAATCTGAATTAATGACCATGAGGGTGAGGAAGGTCTTTCCTGTTAGTTAACTGAAGTCAAATTATTGCTTATTTTATCTGTTCATTCAGCTGAAGCGAGACACTTAGAAGGGAGCTTCGCTTAGCTTGCCTTTTAGTATGGAAACATGAAGCTGGAGTAGAGGCCTCACACCTGAAATCATGTGAGTCCAGGTAAAGAATAACACTGACTAGAAAACTCAGCCATCTGCCAGAAGGGGAATTTTAGGGAACACCAAGGAGGCTGCAGGACACAGCATGTCTTACTTTACCCCCGCGGAGACTGTGAGGTCTCTTCCCTGTTAGACATCCATCATTCCAAGAATCCCACCGGCATTTGTCAAAATATCACCAACAATACTTTCTACCACCTTACAGGATCTTTCACGGGATGTGACCTCCCATCCTTGCTCTTTTTTGTTTTAATTATATCCTAATTATCCATTTGAATGGATGCTCTTTTTCTGATAGCTTATGACCGTAACACTTTTGTATATTTAACACATGATGTTTTCATTTATTTACATTATTCTGAATACCTATCTTTGTCTTCCATGTGAAACTATAAACTCTTCATAAGTAGGGATACTATCTAATACCTCAAGTATACCTAAATTTTTAGGTCATGTTATAAATACCTACATGTTAGTCAGCAATGTGAATGGTAAAAAATTATAAAAGCAAAACTAAAATGAATTTCCAAGTGTACAATTCTAATGTTTCAGATTTAATTTTCATAAGTAGAATCACAATAACACTACTTTGTTTCAACTGAAATCTCCAAAACCCCCTTTTCCTTAAAATGAGCTATAATTAAGCAGTCAGAACAGAGAAAAAAAAATAATTCCAGGATGTTTTCAGTTTACACATTATAACATTACTATAAAGGAAATGTATTTAAAATTACCACCTATGAATTTATGATGTGATTTCAAAATAGAACAGGAAGAAAAAAATAAAACTCTCATATTTTGCCAATGCCACTCTGAACAGGTGGAAATATAGATAAATGTAAAAGAGAGTACTTTGAGTGCTATTATCTCATAGAGGGGACTTCAAAGGGGAACCAGTAACAATGTGATTTAGTCAGAATACAACAAGCCCACCAACAAGGTTGCTTCCTAGCATTATGAAAACACTGGAACAGGTCTTCTCTTGTTAGCTGTGTTCATTATAGGAAAGAACATTGTGCTAACAGGCAGGACAGATCTGGCATTTGTCAAATAATTTAAATTCATCTTCCCAAAGACCTAGTTTCATTAATTTCAGGAGCCAGAGTCAAAAGCAGAAAGCCAAGAAGAGCAAGAAAAACAGATGAAATGCTGCTTAAATAATGAATTTCAAATCCTGTGCAATTCAAAACTGAGAGAGAGATGGAAAAAACTAAAATAAAGTCAATACTCAATAAAAAAGTAGACACATCAGTTCTTGTACTTGGAATGAGAAGTAAAATAATTCTCAACTCAAATTAATAAGCCACGGCTTAGAGGGCACCCCAGCAACTCATTGCAATTCAATTTAATAATTCTCCCATACATTCAGCTTGCTTGGTTTCTACGAGTACTTTCAGTGATGTCCCTTCTATTCAAGCCAAGAAACTGGGATTCAACCTTGAAGCCTTTCTGTCTCTCAATATCCCTTCTAATTTGCCAGCAAGTTTTGTCTTCGCTACCTTCAGATGAATCAGGCCTGCCTAGGTATCAACACCACCACTGCCATCATGGGTCCAATTTTCCCTCATCTTTTCGCTGCATTACTGAAAAAGCTTCCTGATCTGGTCTCCCCATTTTCGTCCTTGTTTTCCTTTAGTCTATTCTCATTTCTACAGCCTTTTCAAAGCTAAGGCAGATTCTTGATTCTTGGATCAAAATCATGAAATAAATAAAATAATGTCCCATTTCACTCAGTGTAAAAGCTAGAATCCCTAGGCTAACCTTAGAGACCCTTTAGAATTAGTGTCTGTCAACCCTTGCAGCCCATTTCCCACCGTTCGACTTCACCTCGTACTCCAGGAAATGGTCTCCTTTTCCACACCAGTCACGTTCTGCGCAAAGCCTTGCCTGAGACATTCACATACCACGGAATGCTGTTTCCTTACATACAACTGGTCAGCTCCCTCATAATATCTAAATATTTACTTAAAAATCATTTTCCAATGAAGCTTACCCTATTTAAAATTTCATCTTCCCCCCGCAGTCCCTGGTCCTTAATTCTGTTTCATATTTTTTACATTTGTATTCATCATTTTTAGAACTACAATCGAGACCCCATGTTCTCCGGATGCATTGGTCTACTTGCATTCGTAGATACATCCCCAGCACCAAGAACTAGGTGGGGATACATGTTTGTTGAAAAGAAAAAGCAATGAATGAAGAAACGCTTTCACTTTCCTACTCTTTCTAACTTTTCCATTATTGCTAATTTCTCTATGTCTACTACAATATTTCCTAACTTTCCTGGTTTTCTATTAAAATATCTTACTAACAAGATATTTTAGTTCCACATTTTTACTTTCTAATAAGGATCGGGGGAGAAACCTTATATGTAGACTAGTAATTAAAATGCCTAGTGTTACCTGCTGATCCTTTTGGGCTCAGATATAATATTAAGGTCAGCTCTGGCACTGAGAGGTAAACATCCTCATAATAATGGTGGGAGTTATACATAGCCAAGGAAGCAAGATGTTGTTCAGAAAACTGCAGGGGGGAAATAGCTTTGCAGATGTATCCCCAGGTACCTTCCAATCCTAATCAGGAAAAGGAGAAGAGCTTCTCCGTCCAGGTGTGAATTCTCATTAGCATGTTGGAAGAATCAATCTGTTAACTGACATATTCTGATAGTCCTTATTACAAAGCATCAGACCATCAGGAACGGCTCCCCAAAACATTATTACTGATTCTTAATGCCTCTTATTATTACAAGTTCTCATTTTTGTTCTTTAACTAGAATGTCCCCATAAAACTCCTCCCAGTTTCAAGTACTGAATGTACTTGAAATTCTCCTAGGAAATCCCACTGACCAAGTCTGAGGCGAAGCCCAGTTAAACAAAGGAAGCCAGGGAGGGGTGTAATTGGTCTTAACCTTTACCATCTCTGCTCCACCTTGTGCACGCTCTACACTTGCTGCTAATTAAATTCAAGTTATCGAAACTCAAATTTATTTCTCTTTTCTGTCTCTGTCTACTCCAACCTGCTGTACATGCACGTCTGTGTGCACTTGTGTATCTATATGTGGATCTGTGTTGCGATGAAGAGCTGAGCTAACAGTTACCCAACACTCTCTAGGTCGCGGCCACTAAATTTAATCCAAGTTCATTTAATCTAAATGCAACCCTACAACAGAGAGAGTCCCTTAGCCAAAATCTCTCAACTGGTAAAAGCTGGAGAAATAGTTTGGTCTAAATTTTGCAGTGCAGTTTTGTTTTGTTTTTCTAAACCATTTTATTGTCTCTGTCGGAAACAATTAGGATGATGTCAGTCCATTTTAAATATTAGGAAGAGAATTCTGAAGACGTCGACAGTGACTACAACAGTATTTATCGGTGGGCATCATATCTAATTTCTTAGTTTGATACCAGAATGGTAAATCAATTAGCTAGTTTTTCTGGCAATCTTTAATCCTGCTTGCTAATAACTGACTTCATTAAAGTGAGTAACTGATTTTGGGTGGATCGAAAAGCTTGGGTAGCCAAAGATGTGTGCAATGAAAGTAACCATCTAACTTCTTTGGCTACTGGATGGACTAAGGTGCTACAGCTTCATTTTTCAACTGTCTCTTAAGGGTCAGGTAAATTTTCCAAAGGAATGTTACTGCCCTCCTGTATAGAGGAAAATTTTAAACAACAACAACAAAAGCAGAGATAAAGCATCTTTAATTTCTACTCTTGAATTTCATTGTAGTAGCTCTCTTGATAATTAGGACTCTGAAATTTTCTCAGCTCTGTTAAATTTTAGCTATAAAATAGGCTGTTTAGAATGTGTTTAATAACCCTAAAGCAGTGATAGCAAATCTTTTAAAGAAGAGTGTCCAAACTGCAACCCAACACCCACTTATGTATCACAAAGTGCCAACACTGCAATTAAACCTAAATCCTGAGGTTTTAGTTTAGAAAAACCCAATTCATACATTACCATCTTTTGTCCTAAAAGAAAAACAACATATGTGGCATGGGTTCGCCACCACCTACCTAAAGCAAGCAGAAGAGGCTACGTTTTTGAAAACTCATATAGAGATTAATCATCTGTTATAAGGATTACAGCTATCAAGTTGTGCTAACTGCTAAGACTCCATTAAAAGCTAATGTTTTTCTTAAAACTAATTTCTATGGTCTAGAGTTGATCTCAACTATAAATGCAATTTGTTAGCTAATTTCAACTAAAATACAGACTCAGAGTTAAGAAGGAACTTGGATACCCTGCCATCAAATTCCTTCGTTTTACAAATGAAAACTTAAGTAATTTTCTCAAGAAAATTTTAAACAACAACAACAAAAGAAACCCAGAAAGTTTTAAGTGCAGACTTTGACAATTATATATGCTAGGACTGCTGTCTATTAAATTAATGATTTCTTCTTTTCTTTTCTGTTATTCTGTATTCCAGGCCTAAATAATTTACTCAACTTGGAAGGGAGAAGAAATTCACTTTTCCTGATGTATGATTGAAATACAACATGTGAAATTATACCTATCTTTGAGGATGAGTTGAAATCCATAAATCTGAACGTTAAGCTTTCCAAATTTCCAGCCACTATGTAGGAGGAAAAAAGGCGAGTGGAACCAGGCGGTCTGATGGTGCGGGGTGATCTGAACACCACAGCTCTGCCCCAAACCCTCTCAGCTGACATTCTGTATTACCTGCAAGCTCCTCTAGGAACTTGACTTGTAGGATTTGAAGCAGAAAAAAAAATAGTCTTTCGGAGATAAATGTGTAATTTTTCAGAAAAACACAAAGATACAAAAACAATCCTGCCACAATTTAGTTCATCAGATTAGTCAACCTAGGAAGTAAAACTCAGGAACTCCCAAAATAAACTGATGGGACTGGAGTTACAGAAGGTCGTTGTACAGTTCAGGAGGTTGTATTCTATGATGGACCTTGAAGATGGATGAGCTGTGTAGTCCAGAGTATTGTGCATCCCTGAGTAAAGTAACTGAAGCATCAGGAAGGAAGAGAAGAGAAATTAGGCAAATTAAGGGCTCACTTATGTCTACCTTGATTGAAAATGTTAAGACTTAGAGATTGTAACTAGACATTGTCATCTTTGCTTTACCTACTCTGCTCCCTCCCTGAGTCAGATATCACACTAAATTATCTTGTGTGGATCAACTGATTTGATACTCACAACCAGCTTGCAGGTGGGAAATGTAAATTTCAGAAATAAGTACAGATGACATTTATGCAGATGTCCGATTTCAAAGACCACGGCATTTGGCTTTTCAATATATAAAAATGATATTGAGAATCATTTTTATTAGGCACTTACTTTGTATTAGTTGTCTCATTTAAAACTCACAACTAACCTAGTAGTTTAAAACTATTATCTTACATAAGAGGAATTAGAACACAGAAAAGCTGTGTCAGATGACAAAATTCTATTTTAGTTTTGTGTTCTTCTTTGGGTTTATTTCTCTACGATACACATTTGACACATAAGTACTTGACTGTCCACGTGTAATCTGTCAGAGACTAAGTTGTTCTTGACATTTTATCAACTTGTAAAAATGCTACATTTCATTCAAGTCTACTTTAAAAATGACAACTGCTGGGTTGTAGAAAGTAATGCAAATGGTAAATTAGAAAGACAGCTTTATTTTTTAATCAATGAAAATGAATCTCAGTGTAGCATGTATCTTAGGTACAATGAATTCAAAAACAAGTTAGTGTTAAAATATGCCAGTTGCATAATTTAGAACTTTAATGAAACTAAGTATATCAAATGGAGTGTTCTTTTATTCTTTGAGGTGTGGAATATTTTGATCACAAGTGCTGTGCATTTTCAAGCCCTGTGGTAAATATACTTTAGTATATTTCCTTCTTGATAAATCAAAGTCAGCTCATAAGGTATTTGAGATAAATAGAAAAATATAAATATGTTTTTATGGGGAAAAATTAAATCTAGCATTTATACAAATATAAATCCTCAATCAATATTTTATTCTAATTTGGTTTATGTCATACAAACTCATCAGAAAAGGCTTACCCTAGGTCAGGTATGAAAATGGACACTTCACGAACATACTCACTCTTCAGAATTACCACATAAAGTAGATACACTTCTGGATCCACATTTTAGTGGCCTAGAAAACTGAAGCACTAACACAGGATTTGGAGCTGAGTTAGTACAATTTCAAGATTACACTCCAAGGTCCTGCCCCTTTTGATCCAACTCTAACTGAAACTCCTGTTTAAAACATTTCTAAGTCAAATTTTCTACCTTCATAGATACAGAATTCAGAACAAAATCTTAATTGTAAAGTGAAGCATTTGGAGGGTGGGGTAACACCAAGTACGTACAAGTCTATCTATTTTAAGTATTTATTCACATTCGAGTATAGTGTACCTCTAGGCACACAACATAACTAAGTCACAGTCTGTTATCATTTTGTTCTATTCTCAGAGGTCAAGGAGAAATTGTTTAGTCCTGTCTGTAAGAAGGGCAAAAAACATCTATAAGTGTATCATATTCTATCCAGAAGAGGGCACTGGCAGGCATTCCACCAGTTAACTGATACTTCAGCAAAGCTCAGAAGTAACAAGTGTCTTTTTCAGCAACATGTGTTTCCTTCCAGGCCCTGAGAAGTGACCCTAAAACATTAATAAACCTGAACAAAATGATGATTTGAAATCAAATGGTAGGACTTTTAGCAGCCAGCATAACAGTGTTTTGAATCAGCGTCACTAGCTAAGTGTTCCACACTAACCTGGCTTTTACCTCCATAAAGAGTTTTCATTTCACTTTTGGTTACACAAAGCCTTTCTGTTCACAATGAAATAGTATTATATAAGAGGACTATAAAAAAATGTTCTTCGTGCAAGCAAGGCTTCACAAATGATTCTGCTTCATGGAAGCTCAGAAGATATAGAAATAGAAAAACATGGTGGTTTTGATAAATATGATTTCCTGAGGAACGAGTCAAGGGTTTATTGATGACACAATTGCTTCAGTTCAATTTATTTCCTGCTTTTCTCTTCCAAGTAGTTTTTCTCCAAAATATGAAAGTGTTCTTTACATCCAAGCCTTATACTTGAAAAAAATTTTTCTGAGAATAACTGTCATCCGCAGTTTCTGTCTCTCTTCTGCTGTGAAACTCCATTTGTCCTACCTGAAGCTGAAATGATCAAAGACCCTGCTGAAGAATTTCCTACTAGTGTCAGGGGATTAACTCTATACATGGTGACCTTTGAAAAAATTAAATCCGTAACATCTTCATGGTCAAGATGGATCAACCCGAAAACTATCACTAAGGGAAATATTGGTTTTGGATGTATTCACAACATATAAATATGTATTTACCAGCAGCCTGATATACATCAGAGGTTTCTATTATAGAATTATTTGGGGGGGGTGCTGGGGATTGAACTCAGGGCCTTGCGCTGGCTACGCAAGCACTTTACCACTTGAGCTAAATCCCCAGCCCACTCTATTACAGAATTATTGACCCAGTTAATCACGGTCAAATAATTTGCCAAATAATTGTACTGATTGCAAAATAACCTCACACAAAACATGGGTTTGTTTTCTGTGTTACTCTTTGCAGGCAGAGGGAAGGGGGCTCTCAGTCGTGGGAAGCAGGCAACACACAGAGCCGTGATCACCCAGTGGCTGCCTGTGTGGTCTTAAGTGAGTGCCAAGGTTTCTGCAGCCAGTGACCACATCTATAAAATGAAGATGGTATTCGTTACCTAGAAATTAACCCAGTGAGTGTGAGGGAATGTGTTGTGTGTATGAGCCCCATCAGAGTGCCCACCCCTGTGGAGGTTCAATAGCTGCTAGCATGGTTTTTAATATACCGTAACTCTCATAAAAAGCCCAAGCCCTGACCACTGTCATCGCTCAGGTTTCCCCCACTGCAGTGGTATAGACAGCAGCTCTTGAGTGTGTCACCTTCCTCCATGACTGCTGGGATGCATTTCCATTCACACATGCCCGTCCCCAAAAAGGAGCAGGGTGCGCCAGTTTGGAGATGGTCTCCTCCCTGAAGCAAGCGTCTGATACCATGCATGGCCCTTGCTGGATGTAAGCTGGCCTTGTAGCTGGGGTCATGGGGCACTGCCACTCAGAGCTTGCAAGGCGTCAATCAACTAACATCTAAGTATACACTAACTAGATTGAATCAGGGTAGCCTCTCTCACTACTATCAGATCTAATAACCACTTACGATAACAAGTACTTGCTAATATCTCCTTTGCTATCCTGAAATGAAATTAATTCCTTGTGAATGTAATTTAAATAGATGCAATGTGTTAACTGTGATATAAAAGACAACCATGAGAGACCAACACATTCTAGGTATGATCAGAATATGTGGTGAACACTCAAATTTAAGAAAAGAATATACATGAGAGTAAAAGGCACATTACCATTAACTCCCTTTGAAACATTTCCCCTCACTTCAGTTATACATAGTTTTTGCCGCTATCTGAAGCAGTCCTCATTCATGTCCTTAGAAAATGAGATGAAAATACAGGTTAATGCCGCTCTGAGTGCCACCCGTGGAAAGGCGGCTCATCAAAAAATGACAGTCATCCTCATCCACCTTATTCGCTGGATCTGGCCCCACATGACTTTTGGCTGTTTGCCAAAGTCAAATGACCATGAAAGGTCAACATCTTGAATGGATTCAGGACATCAAGGCAGCTATGACAGCACAACCAAAGACACTCACGAAAGAGGACTTCCAGAGCTGCTTCAGAAAGTGGCAAGAATGATAGGATGAGTGTATTTGAAGTGAAGGAGAGATTTTGAGAGCAATTAATGACCATTGTTCTTTTACTGAATAAATGTTTTTTCAAAAAGTTAAACTTTCACTGTATGTTTCAATCATGCCATGTAATCATACATTATTGTTATACTATCCAAGCCATGTAGAACAGCTGTACCAGATGATGTGGTCATAATTGGTTTGGATTTAGGAAATAGACAGCATTATCCAAATATGCCATTTCTTCCCTCATTTCTCGCAGTTCTAAACTTACTCTTCCTCCTCTGCTTGGTGGCACTGTGGACTACATTCGGCTTTGGTAAGCGTCTCCTTGTTGGGATCAGCACCAGAGACCTGGGAGGTCGAGAAGGCTGAAGAGACTTGCCCCTTTCCGTGCTCCTGGGCCAGGGGCACAGCGACCCAGGGTGCAGGCGACCCTGTGAACACTTCCCAGCAGTGATCCTACGCCCCTCAACTATCAGGCTGAACTGAGCTTGCACCCGCCACTTGCAGAAGGTTGAAGGAGTTCCTCCTCCTTGGAGTTTGGGCCCTGTCTGACTTCAAGCCCCAGCCCACCTCCTCCCCGAGAGGGCCCGGTGCGTTTCCCAAGACCCTGCCCCTAAGTCTCCGGGTTTTCCCTTTGCTCCTTAGTTGTGGGAGTGATAGCTGCTTCCAGGAGTCACGGCTCAGAGCTCCTCCTTTTACCCTGCAGTGTACCAGCTGACAACTTTTGCTCATTAAGAATTCTTGACAAGAAAACTACCATACTTTGAAAAAGGAGATTGAAGAAGATACCAGAAAATGGAAAGATATTCCTTGCTCCTGGGTAGGAAGAACCAATATAGTGAAAATGGCCACACTCCCAAAACTGCTATACAGATGTAATGCAATCCCAATTAAATTACCCATAGCATACCTCACAGAATTAGAGAAGACAATCCTAAAATTCATTTGGAACCAAAAGAAACCTAGAATAGCAAAAGCAATTCTGGGCAACAAAAGCAAAGCAGGGGCCATCACAATACTTGACCTAAAATTATATTACAAACCTACTGTAACAAAAACAGCATGATCCTGACACAAAAACAGACCCCAGAACCAATGGAACAGATTAGAAGATGAAGAAACAGGTCCAAACATTCTCAGTCACCTTATCATGACAAAGGGGCCAAACAACCTCACTGGAAGAAAGACAGTCTCTTCAATAAATGGTGCTGGAAAAACTGGCTCTCCACATGCTGAAGGTTAAAACTAGACCCGTATCTTTCTCCATGTACTAAGCTAAAATCAAAGTGGATCAAAGATCTAAATATCAAAACAGTAACACAAAATTTTTTGGAAGACAGAATAGGTAGAACTCTTGAAGACATAGGTGTAGGCAAAGGCTTTATGAACAAATCCCCAGCTGCCCAGGAAATATCACAAAGAATCAACAACTGGGACCTGATCTTATTAAAAAGCTTTTGCACAGCAAAAGAAACTACCAACAGAGCGAAGAGACATCCCACAGAGTGGGAAAAAATTTTTGCCACCTATTCCTCTGACAAAGGACTAACAGCCCGAATATATAAAGAACTCAAAAAAATCAGACCCCCAAATTTAAAGACCCAATCCAAAAATGGGGAACTGAAATGAACAGACACTTCTCAGGTGAAGAAGTAGAAACAGCAAGTAGACATATGAAAAAATGCTCAGCATCACTGGTCATTCAAGGATGCAAATTAAAACAACCCTGAGATCCCACCTCACTCCACAAAGAATGGCTATTATCAACAAATCGGCCAATAACAAATGCTGGAGGGGCTGTGGAAAAAAGGAAAAATTCTCCACTGTTGGTAGGAGTGTAGACTGGTGCAACCACTATGGAAATCAGTATGGAGATTCCTCAGGGAACTAGAACTAGAGATTCCATTTGACCCAGCTATTTCCTCTTCTTGGTATCTTCCCAAAAGAATTAAAAGCATCATACCGCAGCGATATATGCACACCCATGTTTATAGCAGCACAGTTTGTAATAGCTAAATCTTGGAAACAACCCAAATGCCCATCGACAGCAGAATGGATAAAGAAAATGTGGGTGTTTTTATACAATGGAGTACTACTCTGCCATAAAGAATAAGCTTGAGATATTCCTAGGTAAACGGATGCATCTTGAGACCATACTCTTAAGTGAAATAAATCAGACACACATGTTTAAATACTGCATTATTTCTCTGGTGTGAGAAATTGAGAGTGTAAATAAAGACTGAAATGTATTATATTGGGAAAGGGAAGAAAATGTCCAAATGGGAAAGGGAACAAGAGAGGGGATGGGGGAAAGGAACGGAGGGACAAGAGAAATAAGAAATGGAAGGAAAAAAATGGAAACGAAGCTCTTGCAAATAAGGAGAGAGGAGGGGGTGAGGGGAGGGGAATGGGAAAAAAGAAGCAACAAGATACATTATGTACAGGTACAAATCCCCTATGATGAATGTTATCACTATGTATATCTAAAATGTACCATTAAAATAAAGAGAAAAAAAAAAGAATTCTTGACAAGAACTTTTCCCTATTCAATAACTGATATAATTTTTTTTCTCCAGACTCCGGAATCTGAAGCACTTCTGGTCCCAAACGCTTTGGATAAGGAATACTCTATAATATCACATCTGTCTGGAATCAGGTGAGCCAGTGTCCGAGTTGAGGAACAAGTCACCCGCACGCCTCTGGCATTAACCACTCCTCAGACTTCTTTCTGCTTGACAAAAATCTGGAAGTCTGAGTTGGAATGAAGATAGTATTTTGAGAGGGTTTACCCACTAAAATAAATTATTAGCTCCTGCAAATATATTTTAAAGTCAATGAAATGTTAAATTAATAGGAAAGAAAACTAACACATTGATGAGTTAATAATAACAGATACATACTTATTTGAACACAAATGTACACCTTTGCAAAACTAAAACTTTGCCTTTTTGGTATCCAACTCTAAATTATTAAAGTTGAATTACATGGCTTTGTTTATTAGCACATCAAAGAGGAGTTATTAGATTAAACTGTAAACAATCCTGGATTTTTAGCAAAGATCAGCTCAATATATATCTGTAAAATCAAGGCTGAATGCCAAGTTACACACGAGAGGAAAAATCAGCTGAAAAGAAACAAAACTGGAAATGCTGATGGTCAGTTTGGTGTCCAGATGAGGAGCAGAGGTGCTGGATGGTAGAGCCCTAGTCTCAGGTAGACAGTAGAACTAGAGAAGATATTTGCTTGAAAATGGTGATGTGTCTCTAGATGCCAAGCAGGCCTGCCTGAAGCCCGTCACCCTGGTGTATGGTAATAGTGTCCTGAGTGGGAACTTGACTTCTCCAAGGACACACAGTCTCAACGCACAGGTATCTGGAATTGCCTGTTTGTATATAGTCTATACTGACATACACCTTTTATTTAAAATAAAATGCTTTTGTTGGCTTCAGGCAAACAACTAACTAGCACCGTCTTTCCCTGAATATGAGGTTCAGTCATACGGACAAAAAGAGCTGCATTCTTCAAAAATAATTCTCCCAGGTGGAACTCTGTAGTCCCATATGGTTTCCACAAAATGCCTAAGACAAACTCATTACTTAGCAATTCTGACCAGGTTGGGCTCCAAATGGCCCGTATGTTCCCTTCGAAATATATTCGTGCATCTTCTGTTCCAAAATGACTGAGGTTTTACAGCAGAGAGAGTCAGAATTCAACATTCCCCCAGTTTCCAGCAACGGCCACACTTACAAAAAAGCATTTGTCTCAAAGCAGTGTAAGAAATCCACTACCCTTGATGAATCTGTCTAGGACGAATAGTTTCCCAAGATGCTTCTAGACAAATTTATGGTAAATGTAACGAATTCTTTTGTTTGCCAAATCAGGCTTGTTTATCATGTTCTTTTAAGTAGGCAGCAAGTCTGTCTCCCAAACAGACTTGACACTCAGCCGTATTCTTCATGATCCAAGTGACGAACATCCCAAATCTCAGACCGTCCCAATAGCACTCAGGCACGAAAGCAGCGTGGGAGCTGAGAGCCAAACTGTCGATGTGGAAAACTCCCTGCGGGGTGTGAAATGATTGACAGGCTGCGTGGTTCTCCTGTTTCCGAATCACCAGCCTCGCCTCCTTCACGAGGAAATTGCTTTTGTCCCAGAGCACATCTGTCAGCAGCACTCTGAGGAGTGTTTCAAGCTGTTCTGTTGATCACAAGTAACAACTGCTGAGTGTGGAATGCTCACTACCGAGGTCTGCAGAGCTCACGGCCATCCCAACCTGGCGCTCTAGCCCCGCTCCTATTTGTCACGATGAGCAGCTTCCCAAGGGAAAACCGCCAAGTTTAGAGGCGTATTGGTGCAGCCCAAAACACATCTTCACGGTGGCCATGTGTCCCTCTCTCGCTTCAGCTACAGGCCGCCGATGGGCTCTCCTGATTGGACCTGCTTGAGTTATGCACATTTGATGAAATCGACCCGAAACCCCACAGGGTACTCTGCAAACCACCGTCAGTGAGGGTTTCCTTCCCACCACATCCCCCGGAGTCTGCACGCAGAGGTCAACCTGACAGTCTTATCAATTTGCATTTCTATTTCCTATCCCATTTCTAGAAAGCCATGTCCCTATGCACACAAGAATGATAATATGATTGATATGTCTAGGTGGAATATCCAGACAATCTTTCAAAGGTTTATTTCTTGTAAACAAAAGATCTATCATTTTTTCCGAGCAAATTTTTCTGAACTAAATGTATTTTTTTAGCTATTTCATATATAAATTTCATGTTTTCATGCTAAGGGAGTATATCATAGTTCAGAAAGATGTTCCATGGAGGATATTTAATAATTTACTCATGTTACATTCTATTGAAATGCTTATATAAATACACTGTGCAACATAATTGGCTTGATTAGATTTAGAGACTGAACCATGACATAAACAAGAATTTGTTCAGAAAGCAAGAGATGTTGAAAATGTTGCTGCTGAAAATATTGGTTACTAAAAGTGACTAAGACTAGAGTCAGAAAGAGGGGTGCAATAAACCCTGGGGTCTGCGTGCCCAAAGTGTGCTCCCGTCCCCTCATTTTGGAGGAGACTTACCAGGGACATTGAACAGTGTGGTTTTAGGACAGAAAGAGGCCATCTTGTTAGCCAGGTCCCTTCTCATTTACAGTTGCTTTAAATGCTTTAAACAAGGGCAAGTTCTTTCACACAAAATTAAACTGAGACTTCAAAAGGAAAGCACTCTAAGAAGAGGAAACAATTGATTGGTATACACATGAGGATGTAAAAAAAGCCAGGCACAGTGGTGCGCACTCTGGGAGGCTGAGACTACAGGGTCGCAAGCTTGAGTCCTGTGTCAAAATTTAATTGAGGGACAGAAAGGAAGAGAGAGAGAAGGAAGAAGAAAGAAGAAGGAGGAAAGGAGCAAGGGAAGGAAGGAAGGAAGGAAGGAAGGAAGGAAGGAAGGAAGGAAGGAAGGAAGGAAAGAGAGAGAGCGAGAGAGAGAGAGAGAGAGAGAGAGAAAGAAAGAAAGAAAGAAAGAAAGAAAGAAAGAAAGAAAGAAAGAAAGAAAGAAAGAAAGAAAGAAAGAAAAACAGAAAGAGGGAGTGAAGAAAGAAAGAAAGAGAAAAAGAAAAAGAAAGAGGGAGGGAGGGAAGAAAGAAGGAAAGAAACAAGAAAGAAGAAAGAAAGAAAAAAGAAAGGAAGAAAAAAAGAAAGAAAAAGAAATAATGGGGCTGGGGACAAAGCTCATTTCGAAGGCCCTGGGTTCACTCCTCAGTACCATCATCACCAAAAAAATGAAGTTGTAAAGCACAGAAGATTATTTTCTTTTAATTTTCTTAGATATGTGAAAGGAACTACATATAGACTACAACAGATAAACCAAGTAGAAAGGGGGTTGCTAGAGAAAGAAAAGGGGCACAGCACTAAGGGGCAAGACTCAAGAGGTAGTTCCCTCACAGTGCTGAGACCTTCTTCCTACCTCCTCTCCATTCTCAGATAGAGAGTACTCTTCACTTAGCCATACATCACACTCATGTGGTCCTAAAAGTCCTATTTTTGCAGGGATGAATACAGAGGAAGGAAAATTATATGGAGAAGAAAGGGAAAGGTAACATTTTATGAGGACTCAAGCTGGTGAGAGTGGACAGCAGTCACACGATGCTTCCAGAATGGGTTATTTGTGAAACAGTGTGCACTTGAACCACTAAGTGCCCTTCTCTGAACGTCTCTTCACAACACCTTTCTCAAGTGCTCCGCCACCTGCCTCTTAATTGCGTGGGATTTCTTAGAACTAGGTGGTCACTGACCAAGGAAAACGGCTCCAACTTACTAAGGGTCTATCTTGCAGGTTCCTGTGCTAGAAACTGCACGTGGCTATAGCACCCAACTCTTACAACATTCTTACTGGTCCCATTTTTCCAAGTTCAAAATATGTAAGAAGCTTATTCAAAGTTATATAAGAAGCAAATGGCAATCGAGAATTTAACCCAAATTTCCCTGACTCCAAAATCTAGGTTCTTCCCAACTCATTACACATATCAATGAAATTTATTTGTAAATGAAATGGATTATTTCTCAGTAAATTCATACATTTATTAGCATTTTATGATCTTGCAAAATTTCTAATAAATATTTCTCAGTGAAATCATTCATAAAATGATGAGGATGATGATGTGATATGGTGATTGCTTTAATAGGACATTGCCATTGTATAATTTGACAGCTAGAAGCATCTAGGGAAGTGATGGTGAACATTTAGAGACAAGTGCCCAAACTGCAACCCAAAACCCACTTATTTATCACAAAGTGCCAACACTACAATTAAACTTGAATACAAAGGTTCTGGTTTAAGAAAAAACAACTCATACATTAACATCTTTTGTCATAAAAGAAAAACAAATAACACACTTGCCATAGGTCTGCCACCACTAGTCTAGGGCAATTCTGTTTCTTAGAATATCTATTCACAACCATGGATTCCTGTAGGTACTCAGAACCCTTCTGAATAAAACAAAGCAAAACTGAACTCATGCCTTAAGTAGAGGGCTAAGAAAAGAAGGTAAAAGCTAGATTTTACTTATGCCACGAAAGAAAACCCACCATAAGCAAACAGCTTGACGTGATAACCCAGACCAGGGTCTGAGAATCAAACCAAATGATGTGTCCAAGTGAAAGATGGCTAACGCCTTGAACAGAATATGCATCCCGGGAGACAATGAAGGATTGGAAATTTGAACAAAAATATCAGAAGCTGTTGCTAAAAACCAGACAAAGAGCACTTTCTTTCCTAAATTTGTAGATTAGGTCTCAAACAATGCTGCCATAAGATACTCCCTCTGTAACAATAACACCGACTACAGCCAGCTCTGTCCCAGCCTTCAGCCACCTGCCAATCCCTGCTGGTGATGTGAGAAAGGAAGTTAACCGCTCAAGGGCAACTTGCAACAGGATCAGATTCCCAGCTTGGTGGAGGAGGTGGGGTGCTGCCCCACCAGCATGGCAGGTACAGAGATGAGGCTTGTTGGTAATAACAATGGCATCAGTGACTGAAGATCAGAACTAAGCGTCAGAGCAGTGGTAACATGCTACTTGTCACTTAGGGACACTTTGGTGAGATTCTGTGAG